>JANIIA010000009.1:3690112-3700917 GCA_027478495.1 Erythroxylum alaternifolium | reverse complement strand
TAAAATATTAAATTAAAATAAGAAAAATATAAATAAAATAAATTTAGTAAATAAAATATTTCATAAAATATATTATTAGTCATATAAATTAAAATTATAAATAAAAATATAAATAAATTAAATTAAATTAATTAAATTAAACAAAAAAAACGATACGTTGAACTTGCTTTCTATCAGTTGAGGGTATAATGGAAAATAATAATTATGAGAAGGTTATTAATGGAAAGTAAAATTTGTACCACAGAAGTACCATCCTATCGCAACTCTCTTTCTACTTATGAATTTCTAAGGTAGCACCACACTTTCCTCCAACATCCGATTATTAGCTCACAGATCCAAATTTGTGACTGCGTTTGAAAACTGCGAAGGATAAGTACTTATCTCCGTCGCACTGCAGATCCAAACGCAGCCTATGCATAATGGACACGAGTTTTTAGGCTTTTATTTCAAATAATTAAAAATATATAAATGAAAGGTAAATTAATTATAAAGGGAAACGTTTTAACTTAAAATATAAAAAGAAGAAAATTAGAACTCATATGGTACCTCGCTATGAATATTTAATAGAATTATGATCCTCATGGAAGCATAAAAGCAAGTACCCTATGTAGCCTTCAAGAGAGATTTTTGTTAGTCATAAGACTAAAAAGAGAGCTGGGGAGTGAAAAGAGAAGAACAAAAAGATCATCAAAACCTTCGTAGCCTTCCTCTTCATCGTCATCATGTGTAATCCAAATGCCAACACTTCCAACAATAAGCCTCCAATCTTGCCAGTGAGTGATAAACCAGCTCAAAAGCATGAGTTGGTAAAACTCCTACAAGTTTCTGAAATTACCCCTAGAGTGTCCGACACAAACATCATCGTCGCAGCTATTATATCGGAAACTAAGTCGCTCGTCAAGCTCGCATTCCCTATCGCCCTGACAGCTCTCATTCTCTACTCTCGTTCCATCACTTCCATGCTCTTCCTCGGCCATCTCGGTGACCTTGAGCTAGCCGCTGGCTCTCTCGCTATTGCCTTCGCTAACATCACCGGCTACTCTGTACTCTCAGGCCTTGCTCTAGGCATGGAACCTCTCTGCTCTCAGGCTTTTGGCGCTCAACGTCCAAAACTCCTCTCATTAACCCTTCACCGCTCGGTCGCTTTCCTTCTAGTCTCATCAATACCCATTTCACTTCTTTGGCTTAACATGTCAAAAATCCTTCTATATCTTCACCAAGACCCTAATATCGTGTCTCTATCACATACATACATGTTGTTTTCTCTACCTGACCTTTTAGCCAACTCTTTTATCCACCCAATTCGCATTTACCTTCGTTCTCAAAGCATCACTCATCCATTAACCTTGGCATCCCTCACCGGAACCATTCTTCATTTGCCTATCAATTTTCTTTTCATCAATCACTTCAAGCTAGGAGTTGCAGGAGTCGCTGCCGGAGCCGCCATGTCCAACCTTCTCGTGCTCATGTTTCTTGTTTTATATGTGTGGACTTCGGGCTTGTACAAGCCCACATGGATGAAACCAACCCGAGAGTGTCTCACCGGCTGGAAACCTCTCATAAGGCTAGCAGTTCCCAGCTGCGTATCGGTTTGCTTGGAATGGTGGTGGTATGAGATCATGATCGTGTTATGCGGTCTTCTAGTCAACCCCAAAACGACCGTTGCTTCGATGGGGATTTTGATTCAAACGACGTCGTTGATCTATATAATCCCCAGTTCCCTAGGATTCGCCATCTCTACTCGGGTGGGCAACGAACTCGGAGCTAACAGACCCTACAGGGCGAAGTTATCCGCTGCTGTAGCTGTGTTTATTGCGGCCGTAATGGGCCTATCAGCCTCAGTTTTCACGTCAGAAGTCAAAGATACGTGGGGCCGGATGTTCACTCGTGATCCCGATATCCTCCAGTTGACATCAGCAGCTCTGCCGATCCTAGGGCTTTGCGAGCTAGGTAACTGTCCGCAAACGGTGGGGTGTGGGGTCCTCAGAGGAAGTGCTCGTCCGTCAAAAGCAGCGAATATCAACCTCGGAGCTTTCTACTTTGTAGGCATGCCAGTGGCAATTGGGCTCGGATTCTGTCTCGGAGTGGGGTTTCGTGGTCTTTGGGTCGGATTGTTTTCGGCCCAAATATGTTGTGCTGGGCTTATGCTGCATGTCGTTAGGACAACCGACTGGGATGTCCAAGCCATAAGAGCTCAAAAGCTAACGCGTGCTGCGTATGGTGATGGGAGCGGTAATGTGTCTCTTGAATGTGGTCAAGATCACGAAGAAGAGCTCACCGAAATTATGGTGACGCCTTCTCTCTAAAATGGGTAAAAGAGGCCTGCGTTTATATTATTTCGCTTATCTCGAAAATACTCAATCCATTTTAAATTATTAAATTTATTAAATATGTATAATTAATTAATTATAAAAATAAAAATATATGCATACTTATCATATTTTATATTTTAACAAAAATAATAACGTTCACGTCTAAATACTTTCTTATTAAAATATAAGAATAATTTTATGTATAGAGAAAATCCAGTATTGATTTTTTAATTATAAAAGAATATTTTAATTAAAATTACTCTTTTAAAAGAAATTCAGTTAGAGACTTTAATATATAATAAAAGTGAGAAAATCATCCAAATTATTACAGTAGCATAATTCAATTTTATTATGTTGTGTTAAATCCTTTTAATAATTATTGAAATGACTCATTATATATCATTTTATATTTGTTTATAATACTTTATGCCGTTAAAAGCTCTACTTGCATATACTTTATAGGCTTAATTACAAAAAAAATCTGCTCAATTTTGTAATAATTGCTCGAACTTTAAAAAGTGACAATAAAATATTCAAATTTTTAATATTTTTTTCAAAAAAATGACAATAAAATGTTCAAATTTTTAATTTTTTTAAATTCTAGCCCGACATTAGTATTTCAACTTTTTCCTTCGTTTTTAGTTTGTTCTGTCGACACCCTCATCCTTCGATTTTGTAGATTACACAGCCTCGATACCCTTAGACTGAGAGCATCGGGAGAATGAATTGAAAATGAAGAACTTATTGGTGTAGCACACTACAATACGAGAATAATTTGAATTGACGGAAGAACAAATAGAAAACAAATAACTGAGATGGTCAGTGAAAACAAATAGAAAACGAAAGGTTGAGATTGCTTAAACTAATTTAGGGATTCCATTTTTAATAACAACATCGTTTCATTAATTTTCATTTTTTATTTTAATTTTGCCTGACGTGTATTAATAGTTAAGATTTATGGAATACGTAATAAGTCATATCAGTAAACTTAACATAGATATTAACGTTGTGCTATAATTGAAAAAATTGAAAGTTTGAGCATTTTATTGTCACGTTTTGAAGCTCGAACTATAATTGCATAATTGAGCAAAGATTGTTAAAATTTTTAACTTCTTAATAATTTAATCTTATTAGTTGTTAAATGAGATTATTTAAAAATAATATTGAATTATTAAATTTAAGAGTTACTTCTACTAGAAAATGATATATATCGAAACAACTCTATTTTAGTCTTATATACATAACAACCACAATATTTGAATAGAAACTAAATCCAGGATTGAAGAAGCCCAAAAATACATAACCTTCTTATTAAGTATTAACTAATCATTGAAACATGTGCATCAAATAGTTATCGAGCCTTGACTAGTTAGTTTTGGTGGGGGCTTACCTGAAATAGCTAAAGGCCAAGCCGCATGCTTAGTTGGAAAAAGCTTGCACTTGCACAAAGAAGGAAAGGAGAGTCATTACTGCCATATGAGGTGTGCTTAATTGGAACAAGCTTGCACTTGCACAAAGAAGGAAAGGAGAGTCATTAATGCAATATGAAGTGGAATTGGCTAGAACGTAGCGCTAACCATGTGGATCAATGCGCCCCATATGCGATATCAGATATGGCATGCGTGTGGGTCTCATCCTAGTTGTTTTCAATTTTACCATTTAAGGAAAGGTACCTGTCACACAAATACAATAAAAGCCTAAAAAAGCTTGCAAACCATGGGAAATGACTTTACATATATAGATTAGCTAAATCAAAGGAACCGTACCCCCTTGGATTTGTGTCTGATTCGTCCTGTTTGCATGTGATCAGAAGAGTATATTTTCGGATTCCTTTTGCATTCATTGAACTGGAGCCTTTTGCTGCGGTTCTAAAGAAGGATCCTCTCCAGCTGCCAACGACATCCTCCCACATGCTCGTGTTTCTGTTTTTAGCATATCAAATAACATAACCTTAAACATCAAGTTAACCTTAAATTGCAATTACTTAAATCTTTAATTTCAATAATTTGTACAAGTCTGGAAGGAAATGAACATGGAAAATACACTAAAGCACAGTTTTAAATTGCAATTTACAATCATAATTGTCACAGATAATTTTTCGCAGTTACATTCTCAATTGTCATAATTATTGGTAATTGTCAAGTAACTCGAAACCCGTAATTGATAACCTCAAATCCACGAAAACATGACTACTCAATCTCCGTATTCATCTTCTGACGTGCACATTTGACGAACAACAATACCACGTTGCACAGTTCCCATGAAAACAATGTCATTGAACATGCCATTCTGGTTAGAGTTACGGTTGTCCTCAGTAATCTGATCCTTTTGTTATTGGAATTTGATGAGTATTGGAGATGTCTAGATGACTAGCTTTAATTTTCTAGGTGTTGCGCGTCCCTGTCAAATGACATTCCAGTTGAGCATCCTTCAAGCTTTAGTTTGCTTTTTACTTCCAAAAAACCTTTTCAAGCCACGACGTCTTTAGACTTAAAAAGAGAAGAGACAATATTCTTAAAAAAGAAGTGCTTGAAGCACTCATGCTTTTGGTTAGTATTCAAAGCAAAATTTAGCATTTACTGCCTTTCGATCTAACAAAAGGCACCAGAACTACTACAGATGGCCAATACGATAATGAATCTGTTATCTCACCATTTGTGTGTTCTCTGGACAGTATCTGTTAATTCCTCCTGGTTAGCTATATGGGGACTTGCCACACGTACCAATACAAACCCTGAAATTATCATTAACATATTCTTAAAAAAAAAAGTAATATGGGCAGCATTAAATGCTCAATTTATTGTGACTGTTGTTAGCTAGGAACCAAAGAGTATATTTATAAACTAAGGAAAAACGATGCAAATTGCAATTATATATCAAATGTCATTGGCCCTTCAAAGATATCAATTCAAAAGAAGAAAGAAGAAAGTCAAATGGACATACTTGAAAGAGTTTCTTTATGTTATCTACTAAGCAAATAATTCGTAAATGATCGATGGACCCTATTGACCACAGTTGGAGTAAAGAAAAGGACACTTGGTATGGTTGAACATTGAAATCGAAATATTTGTGTCTCGAAATTGGGGAATAAGGGCAAGAGCCCTAATAAATGCAGTCAAGCACTCAACTCCAAGCATGACCTTTAGATGAAGATACTACGTTGCTTCAAGTTGATCATACCATATGCCCAAAATTATGTTTCTGTTTACGTTTATTTCGACCACAAAACATAAGCTTTCTTTTACTACATACTAAACATGATCTGGGATTTGATTATATATATTACGTCACCTATTTTTATTAAGATTTTTTATTGCAAGATCTAAAATGAACCCTTTTGTTTAATTACATAGCTAAAAGAAAAGCTTAAGAAGAATTAAGATAAAGTGATCAAGAATGATATAATTTTGTTGAAACTTATTGAAGACATAACTCGCAATAGAAAACTTTGACGTATTAAAATATGAACGAAGGATCTCACTTGAAGAGGTTTTTCTCATTCTACTTAAATTCTTTAACTATTTTCATTCGAGTCTTTCATTTTATAATTAGCCTTAATATTTTCATTATATAGTACTTCTGTCCTAATTAATTAGCTTATGTAGTTCCTTACTTAATTTAATTACTTCTTGTAATATTTGATTTGATTTATTATGTACTTGTCTTTTTTTCCTAGTTTGTATTTACTTATTTTATCTTGCATCGTTAATCCTTCACATGTTTTATACATACTCTTTTATGTATTACATTACATATTTTTATATTTCTTATACTTATTTGTCTATATTTTATTATCATTAGTTTGTATTGTATGTATGGGTCTATCAGAATTAATTAATTTTTTATTAAATAAAAATAAAATTATATACTACTGAATCTACTCATACCCCACAATTTAGTGAGACTCTAAACGAGTGTTGAGTGTTGTTATATATATATATAGACTGTTGCATATCATGCGCCTACTAGCACCGGTGTCTTTATATAGAGGGATACATATCATGCGCCTATCAAAGACAATTCGGGAGCTCTTTTATCAATTCAACCATCCTCTAAAAAGTAAAACATCAGAACAGAAGAGAGAATCAATCACTAACTCATTAAAAAAAAAAAAAAACTGGACTGATTTAATATATATATTATAAAGAACATTATTGAAGTTAAAAGGTTAGACTACATATATATATATGTAGAAAACTCTCACGTGGCCTCCATCAAGTGGCCAATGCACCACACCTTTGTAGAGAGAAAATTGCGTATGATATATTCTCTACCAGATTTTGACGTGGAACCCACCCTCCACTGCCCCTTAGGAACTTAACTTTTACACCTTACGCCAAACCTTAATTGTCCATTTCCATAGACCACTTTGGATCCCATCTTAAATTAGGTACACACTTGCTTTTTATTATACCTTGAATGTGGGTTTTACCGCAAGTCTTAAAAAAAATAAGGAAAACGGGACGGAGTGAAGAGAAGAGGGGTGGGTGAGAGATAGGCGAACTCGTCCCCGTAATAGAAACACGAGTGAAAGGAGAAGTGGTCAGAGTATAGTTAATTATGAGTCAGAGAGAGTTAAAGCTAAAGTATAAGTGTTGTGCGTGTGGGGTCACATTCATTCACTCACTTACAACTCACAGCTCGCAACATTGGCTCTTCCTCACTCACTCTCTGTTCCACGTCTGAACCAACCAGCACCAGCAGAGCATAGCATGGTAGCAAAATTAAGCAAAGCTCTGAGAGTCACTGTCTCACAAACCCACACCCTCCACTTGGAAAACGACAACAACAGTCAATTACTCACAACTCAACACGACAGAGGCCCGTTTGTTTTAGAGAGATAGTGTGTATGGGGTTAAAAACTTGGGGATAAGGGAACCATGCATGTCTCCTTTTCTTCCACTTGTTTAGCAAGACACCAATGGTTTGATTATATTTACGTTACAAACGTTCTGATCAGTTCTCCTTTTCATCTTTTCTCTTGACCTTTGCATGTGGTTGTCCCTTTCAAATGTCTGAACTCTAATCTCATACAGAAATGAAATAAGATTAAGACAGCTTCGTCTCTATCAGAACATTATGTTTTTCACATGGCTGCTCTCTCTCTGTCCCTCTGTCTATAAAAAACGAAAACTTCTTTCCCATTCTCTCAATAACATGCCATCATCACCCAAACTACTCCATTATACCTCCCTTCCAGCTCTTCCTACAGGGTATATATAAATATAATAAGCTATTGTAGAGGCCATATAACTAGGTTTGGCTCATAATCTTGTCCACCATACGTTCAAAAGCTTGCTCAACATATATCTTTTGAATATTCTTCTCTCCAGCAGCTCTGCATGAGTAGCGTCTAGGGTTACTTTCATGATTTACTCGACTTTTATTGTTTATTCGTTCCTCCAATTGTCATGACATGTTTCCCTGCAGAGGTGCTTACATATCTCAGACTGTTACACATTGTTATAGAAAGAGATCAAACCAGTAGAGAGTGCTCTTTATGAGAGTATCTCGATCCAAGACAATTTACATACCATATCATCTTTCTTCCTCCTCCTCCTGTTGTCGTTGTTGTTGTCCATCATGTGTAATCCAAATACCAACACTAAACTGCCAATCCTGCCCGTTAGCAATAAACCAGTACAAAAGCAGCAACTTTTTCAACTCCTTCCTCTTCCCATTACCACCATCAAAGATCCTGAGAATCACTTACCGGACAGTGCATCATACCCGAGTTTCTCTGCTCTTATCTCGGAAGTTAAATCGCTCTTCAGACTCGCTTTCCCTATTGCCCTAACAGCCCTCATTCTCTATTCTCGTTCCATCACATCCATGCTCTTCCTGGGCCATCTCGGGGACTTTGAACTCGCAGCTGGCTCTCTTGCTATCGCCTTCGCAAATATCACCGGCTACTCTGTTCTCTCTGGCCTTGCTCTAGGCATGGAACCTCTTTGCTCTCAAGCTTTTGGAGCTCAACGTCCAAAGCTACTGTCTGTCACCCTTCATCGCTCTGTAATCGTCCTTCTAGTCTCCTCAATACCTATCTCTCTTCTCTGGCTTAACATCTCGAAATTTCTTCTTTATCTTCACCAAGACCCCAATATCATAGCTCTTGCACGCACATATCTACTCTTTTCTCTACCTGAACTTTTAGCCAACTCTTTCATTCACCCAATCCGCATTTACCTTCGCGCTCAAGGTATCACCCATCCGTTAACCTTAGCATCCTTCACAGGCGCCATTCTTCATTTGCCTATCAACTTTTTACTTGTCAGTCACTTTAAGCTCGGGATCGCTGGAGTCGCTGGGGCAGCCGCCGTGTCCAACGTCTTCATACTGACGTTTCTAGTAGCATTCATATGGATTTCCAGGTTACATGAGCCCACATGGACAAAACCCACCAGAGAGTGTCTCAACGGATGGACACCTCTGATAAAGCTAGCGGTTCCGAGCTGTCTATCGGTTTGCTTGGAGTGGTGGTGGTATGAGATCATGATCGTGCTTTGTGGTCTCCTAGTCAACCCCAAAGCGAGTGTTGCTTCAATGGGGATTCTGATTCAAACGACGTCACTGATTTATATATTCCCCAGTTCCCTAGGATTCGCAGTCTCGACTCGGGTGGGGAACGAACTCGGAGCCAAGCGTCCTGACAAGGCGAAGTTATCAGCTCTAGTGGCGGTTTGTGTCGCCGCCACGATGGGCCTATCAGCTTCGGTTTTCGCGTGGAAAACGAAGGATATGTGGGGCCGGATGTTCACGACTGAACCTGATATCCTACAGTTGACATCAGCGGCTCTGCCGATCCTAGGGCTTTGCGAGCTGGGTAACTGTCCCCAGACGGTGGGGTGCGGGGTCCTTAGAGGAAGTGCACGTCCTACCAATGCTGCGAATATCAACCTCGGAGCGTTCTATCTGGTGGGCATGCCAGTGGCAATTGGGCTCGGATTCTATCTAGCAATAGGGTTTTGTGGACTTTGGGTCGGGTTGCTGTCGGCCCAGGTATGTTGTGCTGGGCTTATGTTATATGTTGTGGGGACCACGGACTGGGATCTTCAAGCCAGACGAGCTCAAACGCTAACATGTATTGTATATAATGATAGGAGTAGTACGGGGGTGGCTCATGAATGTAGTAAAGATGAAGAGCAAGAGCTTGATCCAATTATGGTGGTTTCGTTTCCATAACCTACATGGTAGTTTGTCAGTTGGGATTGTTTTTCTTGGTTTTTTTTTTTCCCTTCCGGGTTATGTTTGTGAATTGATCCTCTTTTTTTATTGTTTGGGTTTCCAGAGATGGGATTTTGTTTAATGGAAGATGACGATCTTTTTTCTTTATTTATGTTTTAAATTATAAACTATAAGTATATTTGAGATTGTAATGTTACGATTGCTCTCAAAATCGTTATTTGCAATTAAAACAAAGTTTGGTTAGAACTTTGAAAGCATTCAATTGTTTTTTTATTTATTATTTTTTCGTAAAAGTTTGTTTACAAGATTAAAACTATAGATTAAAGAAGAGACAGGCTTGAAGGATCTTGTCTTCTTCTTAGGTTGGCTGAAACAGTACATAATAGTGTTGTCTCAAAGATTCAGACACGCTCAAGTGTAGAGTCCTTAGATTGGTTCTGTTGTGGTTAGTCAATGACTTGATAAAAGAAGAATCAAAGTACCTCCGGATCAGGTTTTGTACGTTATGGTAATCTGCAAAAGTTTCTGACTACTGAGAGTGACTTGACATAATTTGTAGGGACCTGGAGTTTATTACAACCTGCAATTATTGCAGAGTTTATATCTGTGGGGGCAAATATAAGGATGGAGGAAAAGGCACGAGTTATGGCTCAGATGGATGGTGGAGTGTCATGATCATGCACGTCTAACATCTAAACTTTGCATGGTCCACGGTAGCTTTCTATAAAGTGTAATCTGATATACATGTTATCGGATTCCCACAGACGATCAGATCACTGGGAAAGGTCATTGATCCTTCACCGGGGCAACTCTCATCGGAGAGCTGTGTAGGTCCCATTCTCACATGGTCGTCTCGTCCCTACGGCGTACATCTGTTATTGGAAAATGCCATTCCACGAGTACTGAAGAATCTATGGCTACTTACCTTTCCCAAAATTTCTATTACGTTGAAAGGGATTATTTCTTGTCTTTTTGCTGCTAAAGAGTTTACTTGACTAAGTAACTTGCAACTCCTTTTTCCACTGTAATTAGGGTTATCTATGATTTTGCTGGAAACTCAATCTTCTCTCTGAGTGAAACAAACTGAGACCATTTCTTTAGCTATTCAACCACTCCTTTAATATCAGTTAATAGGTAGAATCAAGTTTCTCTTTAACATATTCTAATAGTTTTTGCCTAATAGTTGTAGGTTATACATTTCTAGATTCTGGATTTTTTAATGTTATACTACTTTTTCAGTTTTCTTTTCTGTAAGAAGCTCGAGCTCACTTTGTCTCTGGCCATCAACTTCTTGTATAGCTACATATT
>JANIIA010000009.1:3638892-3690012 GCA_027478495.1 Erythroxylum alaternifolium | reverse complement strand
CTCATATTTCTCAAGCTCTCTGTTATCGACATGTAACAGTCGAAGTAAATTCATCGGAGATAATCAATATTCTTTCTTTATCTAAACTTTTTTTTATTGAGGATCTTTTTTTGGTGCAGGGTATCAGTGCCTTACTATGTCGTGCTTGGAATATTCAGCTCCAACACATTTATAGAAAAGGGAACCAAAGTGCCAACCGCTATCCTGTCAAGTTCACGCCTACATGTTCTTCTCGAGCCTCCAGCTGTAATTAGGGAATTGGTTCAAAAGGATCTGAAAGGAATTTTATATCGCAGAGTACTGCGTTAGTTTTGTAGTAGTTTTTATTTCCCGTGTAATAAAAAAAAAAAAACTATGTCTTCCTCTACGCAGGCCAAGCACGTTTTCTGTTTCAATCTTGAAGTTTTTCTGGGGGGGTTGCCTGCTAGTCACTCTTGAATCCACATACTATCTATAACCTATTACTTAAAACTCTGTAGATGCTCAAAATTTTGATGCATAGAGTATGTTTTACAATATTTCTAAATCAGTGATTGTTGGGAGCAGAAAGTCTGCCATTGCCCTACAGGACGGGCCAAACTATAGTACGCTCCAAAAGAACATAATTCCGGTTGGTTTCAGTCCGATCCTTATTAGCTATGAAACGGATAAAAGAAGCAAAAGGAAAAAGCAATGGCTGGCTGTAATGAAATAAGGCCCTCTCTGGCAGACACCACCATTATATCCATGGCAGAACAAATGAGAGAGTTGTCTGTATGTAGATAACAGAGAAGGGTGTTTTTGCAGGCGACGCACGAGGGGGGTATCAGCAATTTTCCATCAGTCAGACTCAGTCAGTACCATTTGTTGTTTTCATCAGGTTCGAACAACTTACACAAACACCTACTGTTCTAGTCTCATCTATCACAGTCTCGTGTGAAGTGGAGCAGGAAAAAATTGAATCCATGACCACTCCAACCACTCTTTACCCTGTGAAATCAATTTCCATTCCACGATACTTGATCGCGACGATGCTTTAGGCATGCAATGCAATCAATGCAACGCATATGCCCCTTAAGCCAAATGAAAGCAACTCTATGGTGGGTTCCAATCTATCATCAGGTTATCAAATCCATCAACATTTTTCTCTAAATCCATATGTCACATTATATTTCAACGGATATATGTTTTTCCAAGTTATAGATTCATTGTACTACAGATATATAGTAAGTTGCACAATTGAAAAATCAACTTTCACACGAGTACTAAACATAGAGTGGGCCATTTTGCCCGGTGTTTTAAGTGAAAGAAGTTCATTAACATGATAAATATAACATCTCACCTCTAATTTCTAGTTATAATAATTGCCTCTTTCTCCTAAAAACTCAAAAAAAATTATTATTATGTATAATTTTAACTAATGATTACACCACTGGGATTGTCTTTTATTATTACTCACTAGTAAGTTGTAATTTTTGTTAGCGAATATATAAAACTAATTAAGTTGGCCTCACACAAAAGCTTAAGCTATTTTGACGAAATGGTCACTTTACACATTATCAGAGCATATATGATCAAGTATTTATGAATTCAAATCCTACTACTCACCTATTATTCAGCACAACGTAGAGTGAACTTGTTCAAGTTTTAAACTCAAAGAGTTTTCACTTGAGGGGGTGTGTTAGTGAATATATAAAATTAATTAAGTTGATCTCACACAAAAGTTTAAGTTATTGTGCTGAAATGGTGTCTTTACATTATCTGATGTAGTGACCCTTATAAGACCTTGAAGTGTATATAGATATTGTCGGCCATGCATAAAATATATTGCAATCTTCGATCTGATAAGGCACAACGTGGACAATTTATCAACCTTTATCGAATTGAAGTGTAAATGGATGTTACTATCGTCATTTCCTTTTCGACGGACCACCTCCACTTGGTATAATCATTTTGACCCTATTGCAATGTCACGTAACTTTCTTGTGAAATTATTTCAGAATATCATAAAAAGTTGTCACTGAAGACATTTCACTGTACAATAATGCAAGGAACATATCATCTGCAGAAACTTTGGTTCCATCTTCCATGTCACTTTCGTGATTCTACTCCCTAAAAATAGCCTTATAATTATCTAGCTAGCTAGCTAGCTAGGTACATAATCACTATCAGGAATGCACTTCAAATTAAAGTTTATAAACTGGGATGTGCTCTGCAAAAAGTATATACGAATGATTCAATTAATTAATTAGTTTCTAGTCATAGAAAAGTAGAACCAGTATCCTTTAATGTCTGGAATAATCCAACTGTTTCCTCAGGACAACATAATAAACATCAAAAGAATGGTCGTAGAAAAGAACAGTTAAAATTTGGCTTCCTTGGATGTCCTTCTGTAAGGCAATAGCTTCTGAAAGTTCAATTAATGTTCTAGCTTAGATTATTTAACTCTCATACATGTTGCATCCATAAAGGGTGATCAAGCTATACATGCTAAGGTGAATTAACTTGGAAACTGAATTTCCAGCTGATATTTTCGGACATGTTTGCAGTAGAATCTGTGTCATACAGAAAACAAGTTCCGATAAGATCTTGTCCCACTACACTTTCCTTATCGATGAAGTGAAGGATCATGGCTTCCACTCCTTTGCGAGTGAAATAGAACAGAAAACACATTTAGAAAGGAGCTGATCGGAGACAGCATCATTCCAGAGCATGATGTTTCTCACATGGCTACTCTCTAGAGCAACCACCCCCATTCCTTAACTTCAGCTCTCCCTTTTTGTCCCCTTATCTGAAATTCTGTCCACTTTACAAAAAATACTTCTAGCCATTCTCTTGGAGTCCACTCCATCATGCCTGTCTCTATGCAAGCAAGAATTAAACCCTACAAGCTCTTGATATAAGTTAAATATATAAGTCGTAGGCTATAGGGATTATAGGTTTAATCAAGTCTATCATCCAAAATTCATTCAACAACTTGCTCGACATGTACACACACTTTGAATATTCTTCTCTCGAGCAGCTCTGCACGAGAAGCAGCTAGGGTTAGTTCCATGATTTCTTCAACTTACTGTTTCTTTATTCCTCCATTAGGCATGACATGTTCCCTTTTGGGAGGTGCTAACATCTATCTCACATACACGACTCTCTATACGTGTCTTTCTCTCTAATGCTTAGTTCTTCATTGGCTAAGCCATCATTCTCTGCCACCTCAATGGCTGACACTTGGGCCCCCTGTATGCAGATTAACAAAATATATATCCTAGAAATGGTTATGTGAAACACTGATCTGATCATGAAACAGAAAAGAAACACGCACACACACCAGTGGCGTACGTGTGCTTTGTTTATTTTATTCCTTGAAGTAATTGCGAGAATGAAATTGTATTGGTGGACATAGTATGAGCTCAAAGGATGGTGTAGAGTGTGGACAGCGGTGAGCGTTGGTATACCCCATTTAGTGTGGTTATTTCATCCATTTGTTATTGGTTGAAGTTTACATGGAAGTCCAACATTAGCAGACATGAAATTAAGCTGCGAGAGTGAAATCAATCATACAACTTCGTCTTCGCATGAACTTGAGACCAAGATAGCTTGCGATGTCGAATTCGTTCTTCTTCGGGTTTTCACATTAGAGATGAGACTGGATGTTTCCATGACCTATCAGGAGCTTGATATCCCACGTTTAAAATCCCCATGCATAGTCATAGATAGGTTTGTATGAACTAAACCTATTTTGTGTTCAAAAGTTTTATTGGGCCATCACCAATTTCAGGAGTTCTCAAAATAGGCCCTAAAACTGTTTCGGGTATCCCATGAAACCCAAACAGTAAATAATCACTGGGTTAGTAGGCTTGGGTTTGTCCAGTGTACCATTGAGTGTCATTTTTAGGTTCAGCCTCGTGATTAAATATTTTGTTTCGGTTATACTATTTTTTTATATTCTATTAAATTTTATGTATATATTTACGTGATTATTAAATTGTATCTATATATTTATATAAATTTTACATAAATGTACGAATAAGGTTTAATAAAATAAGATTAAAATAGAACAATCAAAACTGAGAATTTGAGGCGGCATAAATCCGGCCAGAATTGCCAACCAAGAATCGTACCATGAGTTTCTCCATAATCATCAACGGTCTCAAGTCTGCCTCTATCGACTCACCACGCTATAAGTTGTTGTACTGAGGTTTATATTTAGTTGGAGTTTGCTATTAATTGGGAGGTTCCCAGAATCATGATTTGTCAGCTACAATCATGCAGCCTATATTTGTTCCATAAGAAGCTTAATTCAGAAACTATCCTGCAGACTAGACCTACTCCTATTATCCACGCTGCTTTACCTGAAAGACCATGTCAGTCTCATTCAATTAATATTATTAGACCATTAGTAATTAATTAAATCAATTGCAGCCAAAGGTATAGTTCCCATAGTTTTATGTCAATTAAGGACTGAGTCCGTGTTTTCCACTGTACCCATTATGCCCGTTCATTAAACATAAACTTACTAATAGCGCAGCCCATATTCTCCTAAACACTTTATAAAAAAATTCCGGCAGCTGAAAAAATGGAGGCTAACCAAAGACAATGATCTTCTTTCTTCGTCTTTCTCTTAAATTCCCAGCTAATAAATGTATCTAAAAGCACTCTCTTTCGTTTGCATGTAACATTTTCCTTATAAGTTCCCTTGTATTTGTTTTGCAGAAAAATTGAAGGAAGTTGTGAAACTTTACAACTCCAAAATTCCTCACATTTAGGTAAATTTTTTGCTACAATTTTGTGATTTTAATCATTTTACACTAGTTTATAATTGGTTTGCATGTTATGATTATTTGAGACAATATTTGAAATTGCATGAAGGCATAAAAAAGAGAGAAAGTGTGGTTGAAAAAATGATAAAAGAAGAGTAAATAAGAAAACAGGTGGAGGTGAAGAAGATAAGATCTTTTGAAATTTTAAGTTGCATATAGAGGTAAAATAAGAAATGCAGAAAGTGAAGAGTAAATGTGGAATTTACTTACATGAAAGACATTTTTTGTATTGCTTGAAATGGACGAGGGTAAAATAAGTTTTTTAATTAGTTAAAGGTATTTTAGTAATTATAGGAGTTAGTGAGTAAGGATATTATTTTTTTAGTTAAGAATAAATTAGAAAAGAGAATAATGTTGGATTATTAAATGTATTTGGATTAGAAATTTTTCGTAAATTATTCTAATAGAATTTTGTAAATTCTAAGTTAGAAGGTCTAATTAAGGAGTAAATTAAACTGTTAATTAATCGAATATGAAATTGAGATAAAGATAACCTTAAACTTTCTCTTAAAATACAATATCGTTTTGTTGTTTATAAATTACTTTTGTAGTGATTTATGTTTTGAATTAGTCAATAATTTAATTAATGATTAATAGTTACATACATTAATTATGTTTATTTTATTTATCAAATAATTAATGTAGTATAAGATGTTTTATCGTTATAATTTTGTTACGTTTTCTAAGGTGTATTGTTTGTTAATTTGATGAAAAATGTGTTAATTAAATAAAAGATTAGTTGTAATATGTTGTAAATAAATTGTAAAAATCAAGAATTGGTGGCTTGCCTAGAATATGCTACATTTAATGGTCTTGGATGGATAGATTGTATTGATATGAGCGGAGTAGTGGTTGGGTATCTGTCCATGAAGTAGATATCAGGGCATCTGACTCTTGGGGATTTTCTATGCTGATGGCTAGATACCGGGATATCTTGAGTCTTGGGAATATCCTGTGTCGATGACTAAGTACTGGAATAATACCGAGGTACTAAGAGAGATTGAAAAATTGAGGTACCATATGTTGATATTTATACATTTAATTACGTGTCCACTTGGTGAGTGATTATGAGGAGATAAGATGCGATGAGCTGGTAGACCATTAGATATAAGCCTTCTAAATTAAGCTGGATCCAAACAATTCATTTAATTATCAAATAAAGCATAAATGACATTTTTGCATTATTTTTGCGTTAATCTTTGCTTGGTAAATTTTTTTTGATGTGTGTTAATCGTTCAGATTAAAATGAGTAATAATGTGTATCTTTGTATTATATGAATGTTTTAATCAGTTAACTAAGCTTTATAATTATTTGTTGAGTTGTTTGATTTTAAGGGTACAATCGATTATCCTTACTGAGTAGGAAACTCACTCATTGCCATTATTTATTTAAGAGATCGAGTGATTGTTGATAATTTCAGCGTACAAGATAGATCAAGTAGAGTTTAGGTAAGACCAGCATATTACTTACATAAAGTTGATGAAATGTATATATTTTTTAATGTGATAGTTTGAATAATTGTGTTTTATAGAAAACTTTTATATTTAACAAATAATCCTCTCTTTGAAATTAATAAAAAATTTGATGATTAATGGTATGTTTCGAAACTGTTTGCTTAACTGTAGTTTAATAATGTTTTTGAGAGTGTTACATCACTACCATATGATATGTAATTAATGACAGGTCTTCGCTTATTCTTAAATTTGTAAATTTTAAAGCGAGCCCAAACAGTATAGCAACAGGTTGCTTTATTTTGGAGAGGCAGTTGTGTTACTTTTTTTTTTTTTGTTAGCGACAAGGTATTTTAGGAGGGTCTCAATTATGAGAAGATATTTTTAAGTTATTCACACTCAAACTAATTCTCGCTCGCACTGGGTCAATCCGTAAAATGTAAAATATTGGCCAAACAAAATTTTCCAATTTTAGGGTTCGAACTTGAGACTTTTGATTAAAAGATGAGAGTGCTAAACTACTCATATCAACCATGTTTAGTTCGGTTGTGCTACTTTTTATAGGCTCATTGATGTGATCGGAAGCGTTATGATTAATGTTACCTTAGATAATTATATAAAAAGATATTATTTTAAATAATTATATTATTTCAAATAATATTTTTTTAGTGAAAACAATTGATTAGATTGAGATTGATTTGAAATTTAATTAAATTGAATCATAATTATTGAGTTATAGGTAAAATATCATTATTATTTGTTAGCTTTTACTAAAATAAATAAACTTTTTTTCTTTCCAAAAACAGAGATTAAAGTAACTTTTATTGTTAAAAATTGATAAATTTATTAATTAATTAGTCAATTTTGATAAATTTATACGTTATTATAAATTAAAAATCAATTAATATTCATATAATAATCTCTTTTTTCGATTAAAATTTAAATTTTCAATAGGTAAAAATAACCTCTTTCAATTATATTTCAAAATTTTAATTTTATTTAATCTTTAACCAATTTTATGACAGTTTAATAGTGACTGAATCTTTTAAACCTTAAACCTTCTAGTCTGATTTTTAAAACATTACATTATAATAATCCGAAATATAGGAAAACAAGATGTATTCTATGTATGTGTTTTTATAAGATAAAAAGTATAAGACCTCAAAATTTCATTAGAATATGAATTAAACCTTAAAGTTTTAAAGTGTTTAAGTTCATCAACAATTTAAAATGTTCAATAATAAATTTTCATTGATGAAAATTTTAATATATTGTTATTAACATGATATTTTTTATACTTTTTAAAATTTATTGATAAATTTAACTGTGTTACAAAATTATGTTTACTCCATCAGTAAATTGAACAAATAGATTATATATTTATAATAAATGAATAAATAAATTATTAAATTTTTTAAAATCTGTTACTAACTTATAAGTAATAGTAATTTGTTAGCAAAATTTTAAAATATAAATTATTAATAATGACGTAATATTTAACTAAAATAAAATATAAAATTTAAATTTAAACGCTATGTTAGATATTTTGAAAACTTTGAATTTGAAATTGTGATTTTCGCCATTTTAGAGTTTGTTTGAGAGTCTCATTCGTTCATGTATCCTTTCTGTCTTTCTTTGCTGAATTATAAATAGAACTCCGAAAAGGTCAAATCCTTTATCGTTCCCGTAGAGTTGCAAAATCTTCTAGATAGGTATTTGATGCTACACAGGATATTACATCAAATCTTCTATTTCAGTTGCTTTATTTTAATTATAGGACAATTGCTATCAGATGCGTCATACATAATAAATTGGGGATTTGACAAACTAGTTTGGTACGGAAGATCAAAATAGTTACTGTCATTGTAGCTAAACTTTGGGCGGCATATGAACGCCTAATGCTTGTAAGAGAAATGTAACACTCTCACTAATATTGGAGCTTGACTTCAAAGTTACGTGTCAACTGATAACCGGATCTCAATTTGGCTCCTATCACACTGCCTCCCTTTTGCTTGCCTTTCACAAGTGTATCGGGGCAGGTTGCAAGATCATTATTTGCTACGTCCATTGAGAAGGAAACGCATGTGCATATTGGTTAGCGAACTTTAGATTGACTATATATGGTGACTTTGCGCGTCTATCACAATCGTTAAGAGGCCTATTAGTGAGGATAAAATTAGGGTGGGTGTACTCCGTTTATGCTCCTTCTGATTCTCTGCATTTGTATTCCTTTCTGTTTAGTCTCCTTCTTATCGAAAAAAAAGAATGAAATTTAGTAGAATACGGTAAAAATACTGTAACTAAAACAGAAGATCTAATCTATAATATATATTCAAGATGAATCGTGTTCATTTTTGTAATCATTGCTTGAAAGAGTCTAATAAGTCTTGTATGGATTCAACATTAATCTCAGCACATGGGTGCCAATGCCTATTCATGCGAGGCAGGCAACGAAGAGATCAAAAAAACAAAAAAAAAAGAAACTCGTAATTGGTTGCTCAGAAGGCAAAGCTTAAAAAGAGATGTCCGTTTCTTCTTTATTCAAATTCTGCGATACTACGAAGAGCCCTACTTTCAACTCCTTGCCAGTTGGCCAGCCAATCAAACGAACCCATAAAAGAAATAGTTCCTTCCTTGTGGATCCGTACACAAGTGATGACGTAAGGAATCTTCCCAATTCGACAAACCTATACTGTGGCTCAACGTTCCCATAAATGAGTACTCCTTCGTGACCTCATTTCTGGATTTTGGCTTTTTGTTGGCCTTAAATGCACATTTCAAGTCAAGCCAGTCTTAGCCAGCTAATACCACTAGATATCGTATGAGCTTTCAACTTTTGTCCTAACACCTACATTGTTTACCCATCGTACCCTTTTGAATCCTTCAATTGCTTTGTTGGGTTACAGGTAATTTCAGACTTGTTAGTGTGAAATTGGATGGTCATCTTCTGCGCCTTAGTTTGTCTGGCTATCGTCAGAAGAGAAAATGGCTTTGGTTGCTGATAATGTTCTAATTTTTGTGTGGTGGCTCTGGAATTAATAGAACTGTGCTAATGATAATGAAGTGACGGGGTCGAGTTAAAAAAGTACATGCACGGTGGAAGAAACTTTGCTTTCATCCTGAAGCCGTGCTACAGATATTGCAGTGAGAAAAGGGTCAGAGAAAAATTGACAGGAGATACAACTTGAATGTACAGATTCAATGGAGAATAATTGGAGGAGCAGAACTAAACGAAACGAATTCCAAGTTTGAAGAGGAAAGAAAAAGGTCACCAGTTTGCATCTTTTTCTAAAAGGAAGAAATTAAACAACCAATAGATCTTTTCTAGCCCTGGAAAGAGGGAAGAAAAAGTTGCAGCAGTGTGTGCAGGTCTTTTTTAGCTACTGTCATATGGGTGCAAAACTGAATTGGGTTGGGTAGGAATATCTTTAATGGAAGAACAGAGATTCTCAGAAAAAAGAAAGCTCCTTTCACTTGCTGTGCTTTCCTGGAAAATTCACCGTGAGTGTATGATTTGATTATCATCAAAGTTAAAAAGTAGAGAACACCGCAACTGTTGTTATACGAGTAAATTTTGTAGTCATTCCATTATCAAACTTCTTAAGCCCCTTTTGGCGACACAGTGCCTTCTTATTGTTGGTGGAGAGCCGGAGACGGTAAAATAGAAGTAGAGAGTGAAAAAATGAAGACAAAAGAATATGATTCCATGATCATCATTGTATGTTCTAAACTATACCACAAAGTACATAGCGATTTCAAGACCGTTCTTTTCTCGTTCCAACTTTGGCCCGAGTAAGAAAAGCATCAATCTCGTGGAAAGCACGTTGCATTATTGAAGTTGAGATCCGTGTTTTGTTGGATATTTTTCACTTTCTCCTAAACTTAGGTAATATTTAATTGTATTTTTTATTTTGCAATAATTTCTCAGTTAAGTTACATAATTTGATCTACATAAAGATAATAAAGTGACCAAATAAATGATTTAAATCAATAGGTCAAAGTTCAGAAAGTGAATCTCAATTAGTGTGGACCAGACCTATATTGGTCTTGTGATAGAACCTCGATAAGAATGCTATATATAAAGGTTAAGGTCTCCTACAGTTGCTCATATCATTTGTAAGTAAAAAGATTCTGTAACCTATTAAGAGAGCTTACACTTAAAGAAAACTGTAGAAAGACGTTGATCGCGTTCCAGTGAATAATTTTCGTGAAGAAGGTTGTGGATTCGCGCTCGTTTCAGCTTCGAAAAACGCGTTTGAAATTATAGAACTTAAATAAGGCATTTCTCACATTTCTTCGTTTATTGCTCTTTCATGTTCAATCCTGGATACGTAACTAAGGTATCGTTACGTGTTATACGTAGTATCAAAGGGGTGACGTGATCAAGTGGTTAAAAACGAAGAATTTTCAATTTTTCCCTATAAGGTTTTCAGAGAGTTGACTTTTGTTTTTCGATTTTTTTCTTGCTTTTTATTGTATGAAATTGGTATAAATGTGTTTAGCTTTGAGAAACGTGTTGTAAACGAGCCCAAGTGCGCACAAATTGGACCGAAACTTGCCAGAAATCTCCATTTTTTGGCGAGGTGTATCTCATCGTCGAGCACGTGTCAGCCGTACGGATTTGCTACAATAACTTCAAAAAAATACAAAATTTCAAAGTTCCCATAAGGGTATCCGAGTGTTTTGGGTCAGTTTCTAGGTCCGAGAAATTTATAAAGTGAATTTTCAATTTTTTGGATTTATTACATTGGTAATAAATTAAAGTTTAACTCTAAAAAAAGGAATTAAGGTGCTTTGAATTTGATTTCAAGTGAATTTTCATGCTTTGGACATTACATGAGGGAGATACTTCAAGTGTTTGTGTCTCAGGTCTTATTTTCAGTGTTCGGGATTGCATAATAGTTACTCGGAAGAAGAATTAAGACATTCTGAAGCCATTTTTGAGTGAATTTTCGTGCAACGAACTTGTCATAAGGGAGATACATAAGGTTTTTGTGTCTCGGTCAGTCGGTTCAATGTCCAGTAATGCACGATATTCACTTTACTGAGATGTTTCTTTTACAAAAGTCTCAAATGAAGTTTTCAGAGAATGTCTTCAGCACGGATGTGTGATAATGAGACTGTGCATTCGGATTTTTACATTTATTGTTGTTACATTGTCACATTCCATATGTCCATAAAGAATGTGGGGATAACATAAAGATGTATCCCTTATGTTTCTAGAATTTTTGAGTGCTGACGAGGATGTAGTCACCAAAATGACCTTTCAAGTCAGTATTTTGAATTGTTTTGCTTGCATGTAAGGGGATATCTCTGATTTTATGTTTGGTTATTCTGCCCAAAGGTGCTGGCCTTACATAATATTTTGAGATGTGCATAAAGACATAAGATGGAGAAAAGTCGGTTCAGTGTAAATGAAAATTTAAGACTTCAAGGATTTCAGGATAAAGTTCAACAATTTATGGGCTCGCTCAGTTGCCTAATGGTTCACTTAGGGAGAAATGTTGACTTTAATGTTACTTTTTCTCTTGTATCTTTGAATGATACATTTTGAGTGATTATGACAATTGTAGCTCATGACGATATAGAGTAACATCAGATGGTTTTTAAAACCGCTTTTCTGAATAAAGACTTTTATAAAGTAGTCTATATGGTACAATCTGAAGGATTTCAGGATCCAGACAGAGCTGGGATGGTTTACGTCTTATGCAAATCAATATATGATTTACATCAAACCTCCCGAAAATGATACCTTACATTTGATAAGGTTTGACCTCTTTTGACTTCATAGAAAAAGTTAAAAAGATGCTTGTACTATGAGGTTAGGAGGAAGCAAAGTTATCTTCCTATTATTACACGTGGATGATATATTGCTTATGTCAAATTACTTGACAATGTTGTATAAGGTTAAGCAACGTTTGGTCGAGAATTTTGACATAAAAGACGTTGGCGTAGAATCTTTTGTCTTAGATATTCAGATTCATCGAGACAGATATTAACACTCATTATACCTTTCTTAGAGTGCATACATTGAATATATGTTACAAAAGTTTAAGATGGTTAATTGTAAACCTGTCGTAGCACCTATCTCTCATAGTGAGAGATAATCTTTGGCATAATATCCAAAGAATAAAGTAAAGAGAGAGGTTATGTAATAGGCAGGACGTTGCATTTACTGTTTGACTGTTTGGTCAGTATCTGGTTAACCCAGATGTAGGTTACTGAAATGTAGTCAAGCAAGTGTTGAGATAATTAAAGGGAATCAAGGATTATGTGTTGACATATAGAAAAGTCAACAAACTAAACCTCGTAGGGAATTCAGATTCAAATTAAACTATGTGTCCAGATGATCGAAAGTCCACTTATGGTTACAATTTTTTTAAGTTAGCAGATGGTACAATGTTGTGAAAGAGCGTCATGTAGACACTGGTGATTTCTACGACCATGCATATGGAGTGCATGCTATCGGGATACTTCACAGAAGGTTTAGCTTAGAAATTTAATTTCCGAGTTGTCTATGGAAGATTCAATGACTAAACTCATTCAATTATAATGTGATAATCAAGTTGCTGCGTTGTTTAATAACAACGTTAAATATCACAGGGTCTTAGCATTTTGAGGTTAAATATTTGACCATGAAGTAGTTGATACGAAAAGGTGACATTAAGGTTTGGAGCATTTAAGGGCTGAGGAACTAGAAGTCAATTCTTTAACTAAAAGACTTTGCCTACTTGTGTTTGAAAGACAAATTTACAGTATGGGTTTTTTGAATTCCATAGACACTGTTAGATAGGAGATCGTTATGTTTGCTCCATATACATTTGTACGTTTTAATGTATTATGACGGTGTGATGATTCATCAATAAAGATGATTATTGTTTATCCTCAGTAATACATGTTATCATAAATGTTCATAATACGTATGAAAGTCTTAAGATTTGTGTCAATTTTAAGCATTTAAAGGTCATTAGGCATATATACATATTGACCTTAAACTTATGTCATTTAGACGCATACAATTTTATACGAATATCCTTAAAGTTTCATATGATATAGGGGGATATAAGTTTTTTTAATCTCATAAAGGTTCTCTAGTGCAATTTAGCATTCAGTTGGAGAACATAAAAGTTTTCTCTAATATTGTTTAGCATTTGGTGAGAGGAAATAAGTTTTCTCTAATATTGTTTGGCATTCGGTAAGAAAAAACAGGATTTCTCTAATGCAGTTTAGCATAAAGTTGAAAAAATCGAGATCTACAAACGAAGATGATATAATTTAGATCATATAGATATCATCTTAGTTTGTCACACTCCATTTTCCCATTCATGATAGTGAAGTATTAGATTTGCATGATTGTATTGGATTTGTGTCACACATGACACATGTATTTGATACTTTTCGATATCGAAAGCCTTGCAGGACGAAATGATGGACTTTTGTTATCTTTGGATCAAATGTTTTGTTTTTAAACTTAGTCGACTAATATAGTAGCGTAGCTTAACCAAGTTTTTTAAACTTGAGTTAAAACTGCAATTAAGTATTGTCCAAGAGGAAGAATGTTGGATATTTTTTACTTTTCTTATAAAGTTGAACAACATTTAATTGCATTTTTTGGTTTTACAATAATTTATCAGTTAAATTACGTAATTTGATTTAGATAAAGATAAAAGTGGCCCAATAAATGATCTAAATCAATGGGTCAAAGCTCAGGTAAAAAATAGATCTTAATCAATATAGACTGGACGCATATCGGTCTTGTGATGGGGAAGTCTGATATGGATACTATATATAAAGATTACAGTCTCTTATAGTTGCTCATATCATTTATAAGTATAAAGATTCTCTGACTCATTAAAAGAGCTTACGTTTTGAGAAAACCATAGAAAGACGTTGATCGCATTTCAGTGAACAATTTCTGTGAAGATGGCGGTAAATTTGCGCTCGTTTCGATTTCGGAAAATTCGTTTGAAGTTATGGAACAGAAATTAAGTATTTTTTCGCACATTTTTGTTTATTACCCTTTCACGCTCGATCCATAATACGTAATTAAGGTATTGATATGTCTTCCATGTTGAACAAAAAAAACCCATCTTTTCTCTTGTTCTTATTACAAGGAAGAACATGTTTTACGTATAGAAATTGCGAGGCTTCACGAGTTTGTCAGAGACTGAGCAGCTTGAGGTATCTGTCTCTTTAAGGACACTTCGCTCCATAAAGTACTGAGAAACAGGAAATGGCCAGAGAGGAGAGACCGAAAGGGATAAAACACTATTTTGATTGTTCTTTTCGATTCATGGTAATAACGTCCCTCAGTTCCTCACTGAATAAGGGCAAATTTGAGCGTTTAATCTTTTGCCTCTCTCTCTTTTTGAACTTTATTTTTTCTTTTTCAACGCTTTTTTTTCCCTTTTCTTTTCATCTTTATAACACTTCTTCTCACTTTTCTTTTCAGAATCTGATTCTGTTTAGTATTTACTTTTACACTTATCTCTCTCCCCCTCCTATTGTTTTCACCATATTCTTATTATTGTTTGATCATAAGTGCATAATCAGAAACTCAACCAAGTTCTTAGTCAGTGACGTGATTTTGTCATGTAATGCAGCTTTCACAAGGCCTCGACACGATTTTCACCACCTCCTTTTCTCTTTTCATTCTTTTTACTCTGTAAAATTTTCTCTTACCAACTCTGCTGTTGCCTTACACCAACGTAAAAAGCGACTTTTTTTTAACAATCTAAGTGGCTTTGTATTAGACTTTGGGTTCAGTTTTAGACCCCTGCTCTCTGCTAACATTTTAAATCGGTTCCTCTTGGATACTCACTCTACAGTAGTACGGATCCTGTAGAACCAACCAATGGGCAGAGCTACAAGATGGCTAAAGAGCTTGTTTTGGACAAAGAATAGCAATAGCAAAGACAACAATGACCGGAGAGACAACAAACCACGCAGTTCTAGTGAGTTATGTTACAATCCTTCAACTATACCACCAAATATATCTGCAGCAGAAGCTGCATGGTTAAAATCATACTACGGTGTCACAGAAAAAGAGCAGAGACACGCCATTGCAGTGGCGGCGGCGACGGCTGCGGCAGCTGATGCGGCTGTTACTGCAGCTCGGGCGGCGGAGGCGGTGGTGAGGCTGACTAGTAATGGAAGAGACACCATGTTTGGTGGTGGGCGAGAGAGGTGGGCAGCTGTCAAGGTTCAGACAGTTTTTAGAGGTTACTTGGTGAGTTTGGTTTCTGGATATTGTTTTTTTTTTGGCTATTTAAAAGACATGGTTTTTTTTTTTAATTTCCGAACACTATAAGCGGTGCTTTTAAGCTCTATTTGGAACTTTGAATGCAGCAACTTTTGTTTCATTTTCAAATTACCTCTAATTTTGTCAAGTTCAAGAACTTCTTGGCTTTGGCTTGCATTAGTTTGTGACTGGAAACCAAATGGAGCTGTTTTGGTAGCTGCTAGAGACATTGCTCCTGTTGTTTCTTCTTCTTCTTCTTCTTCTTCTTCTTATGTGGAGTGGGTACAGAATTTTACTTGTTACTCGATTTTAAACAGGCTAGAAAAGCACTGCGAGCATTAAGAGGATTGGTAAAATTGCAAGCGCATGTTCGAGGCTATTTGGTGCGAAAACAAGCAACAGCAACTCTTCGCAGTATGCAGGCTCTTATTAGAGCACAAGCCACTGTAAGATCACTCAGAGCACGTAACCACATTAAAAGTGAACATCAGTTCGAAATTCAAGCACGAAAATCTATGGTATAGTCACCCAAATTTCATTATCTTTTTACTTCAACATATTCCATATCTTTCTGGCATTTACGTTATGCACAGTTAGTCACTTACTCTGACTAATATTGCAGGAGAAATTTGAGGAAACAAGAAGTGAACACACTGCTTCAATTCACAGCCGGAGGTTGTCATCTTCACTGGAACAGTTAGTAATTAACCCCGCAGATGAAAGTCCGAAGATTGTTGAGGTTGATACTGGCTGCAGACCCAAATCTCGATCTCGAAGAACAAATGCCTCTGTTTCAGATTTTGGCGACGACCCTTATTACAAAACCATCTCCTCTCCATTCCCAACAAGATATCCGCCTCGATTGTCCATTCCTAATATAAGAAGTTTGCAGGACTCGGAGTGGGGGTTAACTGGTGATGAATGTAGATTCTCAACAGCACAAAGCACTCCTCGCTTTGCCAATTCAGAAGGGTGTAACGCTTCTATTACGCCTGCAAGTAGCGTGTCTGCTGATAAATTCTTTAGGCAGTACGGAAATTTCCCAAATTACATGGCCAATACACATTCCTTCAGGGCCAAACTGAGGTCCTATAGTGCCCCAAAGCAAAGACCTGAAACGGGACCAAAGAAAAGGTTGTCTCTTAACGAGTTGATGGAATCAAGAAACAGTTTGAGTGGGGTTAGGATGCAGAGGTCATGCTCACAGGTTCAAGAAGTCATAAGTTTCAAGAACGCAGTCATTGGTAAACTAGATAGGTCTGCAGATTTTGGCAGAGAACTGGAGCGAAGTTACTTGCACAGAGACGGTAAGAGTGACGCCAGTAGCAATTCGTATGGAATATAGTAATTTCGCAGGCTTTCCATTTGTATTTTAGCGAGATCATTGAAAGATTAGAGAATATCTCGTCAGAATCGGATAGCTTGTTATTAAAACTTGTCAAATGAACTAGATGATGGTTTTACTTTTGACATTTAAAAAGTACAATCGAATATGAAAGTTGTGATCTAAAGACACAAGAAGGGAAATGTTATTTTAAAATAAATAAGATCAATATTTTAAATTTATTTAAATACATTCTCAATTATTTAAAGCTTGAATCTTTTCTTACTATTTTAAATTCTGGAGTTAATTTTCTTGAAACTTGTTCACAAATCAATACCAATTGGAATCAGATAGAATAAAACATGTAAACTTGAACTTAGTTATCAAAACTCAATCTCTTGAAACCTTGTTGATTTACTATAGAAATCTACACAAAATTTATGATTAATGTGAATTCTGGGTGTGACTGCTCTTCTCAACTTCTAGTCATTATGCCTCGTACGTGAAGATTTTTCCCAACAAGTTTCAGATATCATTTACATTTTAGCTGTTAAGGTTGGTAAATAAAAGAAAGGGGGTAAACATCACAAGAGCAGGTTTGACGTTTTGGGAGCTTCCTGCGGCAAGTTTGGAGAGTTCCAACACCTTTGGTGTAGATTTCTCCAGTAAACCGGGCCATAGGCTTAATTCACCCTCGTCCATAATCAACCCAAACGGGCTCAGCCTACTATTTGAGATACCTTGTGGCCTAGCCTTTTACGTTTTAATGGGCTGAAAAAAAATGTACTTCATCATTTCGCAAAGTAGACAATTATGGTTTAAAATTTCACAAAATAACTAATTAGGTCTTATATCGTATATTTTTACAACTTTACTCCATTATTAATAGTACTTATTTAGTCATATCATGATATAAAAGTGGTACATGAGAAAACAATAGCCGTTTACTTACGAGCCGTTTGATTCTATTTTTACTTTTTGTTGCGGCCTTTAAGGTTTGTTTGGCTAGAGGTTTAGGAATATAACGTAATGGAACGTAACATACTTCTATCGTTTGGTTGAAAGTTTCATAATAGTATAGAACAGGATGAGATGGAAGCGGAGAGTTTCATGTTATATTTTATTCCATCCTGAACAGTGAAAATAAGAAATCTCTAATTTGAAGGGTTTAGGATATAACGTAAGCTAATAAATACATACTACTTAATATACCCTCAATAATTTTTCTTAATACTAATTATTTCTTCTAATCCTAACCCCTTGTATATAATTAATAATATTTTTATATTATTTCTCCTTATACTAATAATAATATTTTTATATTATTAATAAAAATTGTATATAATTAATAATAAAATAAAATATTTATTAATGAAAATAGAAAATATATAAAAATTATTATGAATTGTTTGTATATGTTTCTATATAGTTCTATATAAATAATAAAACTTTTATTACTTTAAAATAGAAAAATATATAAAAATTATTTGTCATGGTTGTACGTGACTTTTTAATTGGACATGATTTCTATTTTAAAATTATAATATTAAACCTCTTGCAACAACCATTTTAATATCAGGGGTATAATAGTCATTTATTATATATTCTGTTCCAATCTATCATCTTCCAAACAATGTTTCACTACGTTACATTATGAACCCTTTTATTCCTCCCAAACAACTTTTTACTATATTAAATTCCATTCCATTATAAGTCAATTCCTTCTGTTCTATTATGTTCCGTTCCGTTTCATTAATTAACATATAACCAAACAGATCAGTTTTCGTTTCCTATTTTTCTTTCCATTAAAAATAAAAATAAGAAAAAAATAAAGTTTAATTATTAATATTATGTATTTATATTTTTATCATTAATAATAATTATATATTAGATAAGTATTAAAGATAAATAATATATTAAATTATATTAAAAATTTTAAAAAATTATTTTATATGATTTTCTTAACTTTTGAAAACCTGAAGAAATCAAATCCTGAAACAAAAACTAGAGAATTTTTTTAAAATTAAAAATGAAAAAAATAAGGAAACAAGCTCTTAATATTTTGTAAAAGTTAATTGTAATTTTAATAAATATTCGCGGTTGCGTGAAAGCCATTAAGCCCAGATTCGCAACACTTGTCAGGAAGTCATTGGCAGAGAAGCACTAATGGTAAAAGTGGAGAACAGATCAACAGAAGACGGCGGGTGTCAAGGGGAAGGGTTTCCTAAGCTATTATTACAGTGCAAAAGACATAAAATAAAAAGTTATGTTTGGAACCCTCCTCTCGTTGCCGACGTTTTCCTCTCCCTTGCTTTCTTTCAATCATTGCACGCTAACTACTTCTGGTTAGTTCACTTTCTCTCTATTCTGCTTTTCAATTCCTCACTGTTGTTTTCGCAGTTCTATTCTTACCGAGTTTTTCTTCATTTGCTTTATACTTCTGCCTGGGGATTTTAATTCTTTAGTTCGTTTGTTGCTTGAGTATTGCCTATACTGATTTTTCCTTATTACTATTCTAACACTAGACAGTTTTTCTGAGGGCAACTTCTAGAAGGCTTGCATTGTCCGCAAAGACTCAATCCATAACTACCATGGCAAATGTATGTAGCTTTTTACTACTAACGGCATTTGTATGTTCATTTGGGGTCGTGTTGTTTTTGAGTACTGATGGTGGAAGAATTGTGGCACAGTGTGAGGATTGCGGAGGTAATTTGAAACGACAATTGGGGAAACTGTTTGAAGTTTCGCTTAGAGCAACAGTCCCCGACGAGAATGTTGAGCCTTTGATTGCTGCATGCTCTGGCAACTTTGGCGACTACCAGTGGTATGCATGAAGTTAGCTGACTATATGTGTTTGTACTCCCGAAGTTCATTTGGAGTTTGAGTTGCAATAGCGCTGCAATATGTCTGATTTGAATTGTTTCTGATGACAATTTCTTTGTTTTAGTAATAATGCCATGGGCCTTTGGTCTAAAATTAAAGCTAAGCCAAACAAAACTTTCCGGGGGCCTCCAGCTGTTGGAGAGGTATAGTTTTCTATAACGGCAGAACTCATGTGCCATTATGCTTCTTCTTGCCTTGAATTTGCTAATTGTTTGAAATTTTTTACAAGTTTTACCATCCAAAATTATTGCAGGCCATAAAAGAAAATCTTCCCCCATCCAATATGATAGAGTCCTGCTCAGTGGCCGGACCTGGATTCGTCAATGTTGTGTTATCAACTAAATGGATAGCTGAGGTTCTTGTTCATTCTCTGATCTTTCTTTTGGTTCTTTTATTGTTTTATTCTCGCAAATTCCACTTTCATTTTCACAATTTTGATATGTTCTGTTCATATTGTCTTAATTTTGACTTTTGTGACTGCAGAATATTCAAAAAATGCTAATTGATGGTGTTGATTCTTTGGCTCCAAGGCTCTCACTCAAAAGGGCTATTGTTGACTTTTCCTCGCCAAATATAGCAAAAGAAATGCATGTGGGCCATTTAAGGTCTACCATTATAGGTGACACACTTGCTCGCATGCTTGAGTTTTCAAAGGTTGAAGTTCTTCGACGGAACCATGTTGGTGACTGGGGTACACAGGTTAATATGGTTTCCGATAATGTGCAATGGAGTTGAAAGTCTCATTCAGGCTTATTTGATGATTAATCTAGTTATTTTCTCTTTGGGATAAGGTGAATTAAAAGATTTACATCTGTATCCCGCTTATATGGGTTTCAACTGTTTGGTAAAGTTTACTTAGTTACTTAAATGTAGCTTAATGCTTGTCACTTTAGCTTCATGTGAGTTGAACAACATTGCATTCTAGCATGACCTTAAGAATGATAGTGTAAGCCAAAATTTGATGTGCATTTGCAATTCTTATTATCAACTGAAACAATATGGATAATTTGCAAAAATTTGTTTAGACAGGAGTTATTACCTAACTGTTCTTGTAACATAAAAACTCATAGGTCACATGTCAATCACATATGAATATTACAATCCCAAAATTAATAATCATAATCAGTAGGAAGCTCATACTTGCTTGCTTCATGATAAAACTAAATGATCAGAATTGAATGCATAAGGTTAAGACAGCCATGTCTTCCCCTCCATTCTTGTACTCACATCAGCTACACCGGGATATGCTAGTTAGGTCTCCATGTCTCTGAAGGATACGATGGCTTGTGAAACCTACAGTATTTTCACTTACCATCTGGAAATTGTGGTTTAAGTATTTATTCTTTGTTTTGTAGTTTGGTATGTTGATTGAGTTCCTCTTCGAGAAGTTCCCAAATTTTGAAGATGTCAATGAATCAGCTATTGGAGATCTACAGGTGATATGTGATTAATAATTTTGGTATTCAAATTAAATAGTCAAAGTAAAATATCCAACCTTTTTGAAGTACAGCTTAAAAATGGAAATCTAGAATAAGTATTTGGACGAAAAATGGAAATACTTAGGATTTTTTTAATGTTTTCTTTTGGTTAATCATTTTATTTTGTGTCAAAGTTTTAGTTCTGCATCTTTTTGATTAACTTCGATAGTTATATTAAATTTAACAGAGGAAGTTGTATGATTCTGTTTCATCTAACTGTACTTAGTGTTATATGGTTCCCAGACCCCGCGTATCAGGATTATTACTAGGTGTTGTTGTTGTTGTTATACTTAGTGTTATATAGTCACTTGATGCTGCAGTTGTCTGAAAATTGATTTATAGAACTATTAGTAGTTTATTTCTTTTTAATGTTATTGATGTCTTGTACAGGCATTTTACAAGGCATCAAAACAGAGGTTTGACACAGATGCTGAATTTAAGGAAAGGGCACAAAAAGCTGTGGTTCTACTCCAGGTATTATGAGGTTGATGTCTCCTAAGAATGCAGATAATGCCACCTTTTTATACACTACCGTTTTTGTTGGAATGTTTATTGGGATCAGGGTGGAGAAACCAAGTACCACCAGGCCTGGGAGCAGATATGTGAACTTAGCAGGAAGGAGTTTGATAGGGTCTATCAACGGCTTGGAGTTCATTTGGAGGAGAAGGTAGATTTCAAGCTTTTCTAGAGGAATCATCATTACATAGTATTATTATGCTCAGCACCCAATTATTCCAATAGGAGGTTTGACTGAATTGTGCACTCAACCCCGTCTCTCTTGCTGCTTTTCAAACAATCTCATCCTTGAAACAATGTGGCATTTCCACTTCATATGTAGGCATAAATATAAAGATTGTGTTTATTTGTGTTGCTGTTTGCCTATTGCAAATCTCTGCCCAAAATGCCTGAGGCAAATCTCTGCTTGTTTCTGTAAATTTGTGCAAAAATCTATAGCGGATCATTCTTTAAGGTAAATAATAAATGAACTTGCCCAAAATTTATATTTTCTTTTTAAACTTTTGACTTTAGAGATTGAAAATTGCTTGAAAAAAATGCTAAATTTTTGTCTATCTAGACTAAAACCATGTTATTTGAACAATGTTAAGTGGTATCACTAGAAATGGACTGCTAATCATTATTGAACTGTGGATTGTTAGGGAGAAAGCTTTTACAACCCATTTATTCCTGAGGTCATTGCTGCATTACGAAATAAAGGATTAGTGGAAGAAAGTGAAGGTGCTCAAGTTATCCATCTAGAAGGATTTAATATACCTCTTATTGTTGTGAAGAGTGATGGAGGATACAACTACGCTTCTACTGATCTCACTGCACTTTGGTTAGTGTTTTTATTGATTTTGAATACAATCTGTAGCTAATAGTTCTTTCTGGGAAGAAATTGTTCATTTGATAGTTAATTGTTTTGACCCTGCTTTTGTAGCTATGTAATTTTTGCAATCATTCGTAAGAGTTTCAAAGTTATTGTTGTTTAGAGTATTGGATTTGTGGCATTACGATAGTGATAACAATTTCTGCATTGAATAAGCAAGGATTATTATGCTTGGTAACATAAGTTGAGTCTATTATTGTAAGTTAGGATTTTCAAGTAGTAAACATGGCAGTGGCATAAACATGAAAAACACTTTGTTTTTGGTTAGTCATCTAGTTTCCTGGTGAATGTGTTAAGAACTTATTTTGACATGGGGAGATTGGTCTCATCTTTTTTACATTTAAGAAAATGGTGTGCTGAAGTATCTGCCAATTAGTGCCATCTATTTGTAGCATGAGGCTGTTGACATTTACATGTGAGTTTTGTAAGCATTGATTTGATGATAATATTTGGATTCTGCATTTGGACGTATGGTTCAAGTTTTATAATTTATACTTTTGTTGCTATTTGCAATTTAAGGTATCGACTTAATGAAGAGAAAGCTGAGTGGATTATATACGTAACTGATGTCGGCCAGCAGCAGCATTTTGATATGGTCTTCAAAGTATGCATGTGTTCTTTGACCGTCTTATATTATTTTGAATACGCTTTATGACAATTCATTATAATTGAAATGTGTTACTCGTCATATGGTTTTTACAGCTTTCTTCTCACATACTGGTTCTTTTGTACTTATCTTGGCTCTGATTCTTGGGAGGTTATTTCTTACTTGCTGTTGGAAGGTTTGATTTTCCTTGGTATTCTTATTCAGGCTGCAAAACTTGCTGGTTGGCTACCATTTGATAATAGCACCATTTATCCAAAAGTTAGTCATGTTGGTTTTGGCCTTGTACTTGGAGAGGATGGAAAGCGCTTCAGAACTCGTGCCACTGAAGTAGTTCGGTTGGTTGATTTACTTGATGAAGCCAAGAATCGTAGTAAAGCAGCTCTTATTGAGCGTGGTATGTTAACTGGGGAAGTCACCTTACCTCTTTTTCTCGTGCTTATATCTTCATCAATAACTGGGCAGAAGCTTATCTGTCTTTTGTACTTTTATGGCTTTGGAAGAGCCTGCCAATATCACAGATTCTGAAGTAATTCCTTGTGTTTTAAACAGGTAAGGCTGCAGAGTGGACAGAAGGGGAGCTTGAGCAAACTGCCGAGGCAGTTGGTTATGGTGCTGTCAAGTAATTTATCTCTACCATTCTCGGGCACTTTTTTATCATACAACTTTGCTTGTGGCTAGCTTATGAACATACGAGAGTTTAATTTATCTGGTAATGGTTACTTCTTATGGGCAATGGTTTTGAAAAAAATTGAGAATTTAGGGTTATTGGATCCAGTGCCAGGAGGATAAAAGATGTGAAACAGACAATATTACAGGGAAGTTTCTCTGTAAAACACTTTTGGTGTTCTTGTTCATAGAAACAGTTTTAATATTCTCCGAATCCTCAGGAAAACATGAAATTTGTTGGTGACTACTTTGACCTATTTTTTAAGCTGTTGCTCACAAAAAAAGCTGCTTGAAGTAGTTGCAGTCAAATATACATGACCATCATAACTTTACTGGTCAAATTGAAGGCCTCGAACTTGGATTGTGCCTTCTTGAATAATCAAATTATATTTTGAACACTTGATAACTTGTATCAGTTAATTACTTGGTCTAGAAAGTTAACAATGTCCAAACAAATCTTGTATCCCAACTTCTATATGCATAAACATCCCTGACTTGCATGAAATTCCTAATCTGACAGTTGGGAGAAAATTTTTTGTTAAAGTTGGTCTGATAGTGTATAATCAATTCCGTTCCAGGTATGCTGACTTGAAGAACAACAGATTGACCAACTACACGTTTAATTTTGACCAGATGCTTAATGATAAGGTATGTTTCATTTTCCAACTTTTAAAGTTTTGTCCTCACAAAAACCATGAAGCCAAAATTTTGCGTGAGAATATGATTCTTGTATTCCTTTTGGTCTTCCATATAACCTTTTTTGTTCTGTTCGCCATCTTCCATTGTCTTTTATTCTTTTTGCTTATAGTTATTGCCATATTGCTCTGACTATGCATATGTGATACCTTCAAAAATATGTTAACAGGGAAATACTGCAGTCTATTTACTATATGCGCATGCTAGGATCTGTTCAATCATCAGGAAATCTGGCAAAGACATTGATCACTTGAAGAAAGTGAGTTTTCATAGACTCTGAAGCCACATCTGTCACTTAAACTGTACCTGCATTATTCATTTTCTTGAAAACTTTATGGTTGCTTGTTAAACTCGGTCTATTTTAACATATTGGGACCTATACTAGTGTTTATAGTATGTAATGCTTAATACACTTGACTGATCTAACTGCTAGTCATAATAGCCTCCATTTTTTGATGTTGGAAAAAACTTCACTAAGGTCTTAAAACTTTTGAATGCTTGAGACATGTCTTATCTCTAGTAATCTCCATTTGAATAACTCTCATCGGTTTGCAGAAGTTACTATTTTAAAAGTCGTTGATTCTTTTCCCCCTTTTTATGTTCTAATTCCATTTATAGACTGGAGAATTAGTGTTGAGTCACCCTGATGAGCGTGTACTAGGGCTTCATTTGCTACAGTTTGCTGAGGTATGCCAGCCAAGTTTCCCTTTGCTTCTTTATGTTGGCTTGCTTTTCTGATGATGGATATATTTGTCCTCACTTTGCAGACTGTTGAGGAGGCATGCAACAACCTACTTCCTAATGTGCTGTGCGAATACCTGTATAACTTATCAGAAAACTTCACCAAGTTTTACTCCAATTGTCAGGTATGCCCAGTAATGATCAGATGCGATTATAATAATGATTAGACATACAAGTTAGCGTGGAAAGCCACAAACTGAAGTAATATCTATGATTGGGTGGAAAGAGCAAACTAGTGCATTTGTTATTAATTTAACCAGAAAGCAATTTCATAACTTTGTTTACAGGTTGTTGGTTCAGCGGAGGAAACAAGTAGACTCTTGCTATGTGAAGCAACAGCAGTGGTCATGAGAAAATGTTTTTTCCTTCTTGGCATTGTACCTGTTCACAAGATATGACCACATTAGTTATGTTGCTTTACGCACTTGCATTTATAAATTGAATCCAAACTTTGATAAATTTTGAGATTGAATTGAAAACGTAGAAACTTAAGTTTACCGAGTAATGACGGGTCATATGCATCGGTCATTGAGTTGGTCCCGAGGTCAATTCCTTGATCTTGAGACTTAAGTAAAGAAGCCCTGCCAGTGCCCACCACTTGGATCTGTTCTCAAAAGCAGTCATCTGCAGAATATTTACCCATACCAGTAAAATATAGCACGAAGTTCTTCAAATGATAGAAACGGAAAAAGGGGCGGTGCCTTTTTTAGAAGGTGAGAGAGAATGAGTTAATGGTAGCTCTAATTTCTTGTCACAGTTTTCGAAGTATTGTCAATCACATTTGACTTCTGCCCTAGACCTTTCGATGTATGGTTAGTTTGTGGAGTCAGATATCTCTGTTCAATTAAATAAATTATGAATTGTAAAATTATATTTTACCAAAAATTTTAAGCAATTATTTAATAAGCGGTACCCTTCTTTTAGAGATATATTTAACTATAAGCTTTCAATTAAAGGTGATTCTTTGTTAAAAAAAGCTTGGAGAAAGCCCTAAGGTCTAAGTATAAGGAAAAAAAAAAGACTGAATGTCATATGAAAAATAAGCATTATTATAAAAAGTTCTTATAAAAAGTCCCAAGAATTTCATATTTCTCATGAAAGTAATTATAAGCTCTTTAGGCGAAAGATCGATTTGTTAAAATTTTTATACAAAGAAATCCTCAAGCAAAGAATATAATGTTTACAAGTTGTGGCAAGTCAATGCTTTATTTGTAACAAGTCAGAATATTATGTTCGTCAATATCCTAATAAGATACAAGGGATGTCAAACTATTAGATTTCATCGTAACTATTATGCTTATCCAATATAATGGAAATATTGAAAATTTCATTGAAGAATAATCTAGTGAGAATGAAGAGACACAATTTGCTCTTCCACTCGGACTCTTGTGAAGGCAAGTATAAATTCTCAATTTCTGTTGACATTGAAGATGACATTTTATACATGGTATAACAAAAATGTTTGAAGGTAGACTCCAAGCCCTTCACTGTTACTTGACCACACTAAAAATTAGGAACTTACACGTGATTAAAATTAAGACTTCTAATTTAAACTCGTTTTTTATTAATTTAGGATTGATAAAAATAGAATAAACTCATAATATAATAAAAAACCAAGATATCTATTTTATATTAGGTGCATACTTTTATCTTTATTTAATAATTACTAGAGAAATTTATTAAAAACATTATCTATCTTTACAAGTCATCTTTATCCATAATATATAGAAGGGTGAACCTTGAATAACTAATAAAGTTGCTCTTTTGTAACTATAAGATTACATATTTAAATTACAGAAACAAACTCTTTGTAGAACTACAATTCAACCCTTTCCAAAACCCTACAAAACAATTAGCTTGTGTGCAACGAGTACTTGACTTAAAATTCATAAAACACTAAATAAAAGTGTGTAACATTTTGCAACTTTCTTCCATTATACTTTCTTCTGTGTTTTTATTTTTCTTATAATTTAAATTCTCAAGATCTCAACAGGATTGACCTTTTTGACATTACAATAGTTGCACGATATCCATCTTCTTGTCCAGAACGTGAGTTCTTGGAGCAAATACTTGGTCCTTGTGGAGCATGGTTTTTAGTGCAAGTAATCAACGTTCATTGCCCAGCTCCGTTACTTCACTTCTAGTGCAATAGATACTTTCCTCAAAGAGTAATTGGGACTTAGAGAACTTTCTGATAAGTCGCTATATTCATATGGATTTGGATTTTATACTGTTAAGAATGACCATGAGGTTGTGAAATGAAGATGGTACTCAAGTTTATTCTATAAAAGAAGGGATGTCTAGAAAAATCAGTAGGGAAGGGACAGCACCAAGTTGGAAAAACTGACAAAAAAAAAAAAACCTGTTGTTCGCTGTTCTTTCATTCACTATAAGTTAGGAAGATTTCTGTCATCTTAATTACATTACTAACACCGAGTTTTGATATGAGAGTACAGTACTCGCTGGATATGGTTTCTATAGGCTGTGTGTCTAATTAGACCACTTCACAAATTACAGCATTAAACCTTGCAAATTCTCAGGAATTACCTCCTAAAGAAGAATATAAAAAAGACCCTCTTGAAGCTCTTTTGGTTATGGCAGGTCTGGGGCTAAATGACTTATTGTGTCCATCCCAACCACCGGCATAGCTTTTACAAGACTTCATTTTGGGCCTATGAAGGATCACTTTCTTCGCAAGATCTTCAACGCTATTCACACTTGCCAGAGATGTGTAAGACTGTGACTTCCCTTGATAAAACTTGGAAAGACCTCTCCTGGATATCACGCAACGCAAATTGTTAGTCCACATTCTTAACAAGCTCTTGATTCAGTTTATATTAACAGAAAGTAAGAGCCAGAACGTGAGTTACTTTGCAGGGAGTTGGTTCATGAGCTTGGACAAATCATACAAAGGCCCATTTGCATACGTTGAGGATGATGACGAGGAGGAAGAGGTTGGAGATGATGCATCTTCAACTAAATCTGATGAACATGAAGATGCAGATGAGGATTCAATCGATGTAGACTCATAATTAACATCACTCCCACCACCTTCTAGTGCTACCCATTTGTTCTCCTGAGATTCTGAAGCACTTATTATCTTCTTACTCACATCCAAGATCAAAAACTCATCACCTGCAGGGACGCTACTCATCTTCACTATTGCAAGAGGAGCAAGTGGAAGAAAGAGGAATATAAGGAATAAGTGACCTTTTTCCTGTTAGTTGAACAGGTCTGTGTTCTTATTGGAGGAAGCAGATACATATGCAATGCAAATTACACATTCTTCTACAGGATGAGGAGCAACGCTTTATAGCAGGAATGGTTAATACAAATTGTCAGGTTTTGTTCAATAAATGTCGCTTTCTCAGCATTTCTTTATCCAGTTATTGGTCACGTCATCGTTTTCCTTGCCACCTGTATTTAATATCTCTCTCACGTTACTGGAAAGCGAAGAGGATAAGACCTAAAATTTTAAGAGCATCCCAATCTAGCTGAGTCACCATCCTTTGTTATGGGGAAGAGAAACCTAGCAGTCACTGTCTTCTAACACCCTTTGCCTCGTAAAGCGACGACATGTTTTACATGTTCTAATGTTTCTTGGCATTCACACGCTCGTAATACTGTAGAAGTTTTAGCTAAGATAGAATCTCTAATCTTACTGATAAGTTATGAGAACAATCTTTTGGTGGACGTGGACCATTTTACGCCAATCCTTGCGTGCCTTACTTTAGCAATAGCATATGGTTAAATTCCATCTTGTCTCCATGTCAACGTTTCTCATCTAATTACATGACAAGACAAGAGTTCCACTACTTGCTTTTGTGCATATTTCACCTTTTAAGTCTAAATATAAACAAATCTCTATAATTAATAGAATTTATTAATATATTAAAGAACATGATGAGGTTACTGAAAATCATGAGGATGTTTAGATAGATTAAGTGGGGTAAGAGGATAAGAAAGTGGAGTAGGAAGGAGAAGGGTTGACAGTAGCAGATAAGGGTAGTGATGGGCCATGAAACTGCCACCACATGCTTCGAGTCATAAGGTAAGGTAGGTCATTTGGCTGTTTCTCAGCATTAATTTTTAGATGGTTCTTATCCACTGACCAGCCCACCTTTTCTCTCCGATACCCACAGGATCTTTTACCACCACTCATTTTTTAGCGCATAAATTCTGGAATTTTCATGAGTGTTTCATCAGTTATCTTGATGGCATTTTCGGGATAAATTTCTCTTTTTCCAAAAGTTGAGATTTTGAATTATGAAATTACGAGCCACTTTAAAAAAAATATTTAATGATACTTTAAATTTATGATTTTGATTTTTTTCACTTAAATTCGAATCTTGTATATAATTTATAAATTATGCATCTTTAACAATCTATTTGATGTATATATATTATTACTATATATACTTAATGATTTTTTATTATTTATTCAAAAATATCTGTTGCCATTACTATTATTATATGGGCTATGACATGAGAACGAAATGACTAAAAATCTACAAAATGCGAGTCTGGCTTTACAATTCATTATCCTTAGTGTTAGACCCTTAAATTTAAGTTGTCGGATCGTGCAAGTGTTAGTAAGTTTTGGTTGATAATGGCACTCAAATTGACAAAACAAGACCGAGATCTATGAGTGAGTGAATAAAATGGGCATGTTGATGATGGCTTGAGAGTAGGTAGCAAACGTTGGCATGCAATAGTGTATATTAACAAAAATCATGGACGAAATGTAAGATTTAAATGTTATAATAGAAAATTAAAGGCATAACAATGTCATGCTAAGTTTGAGAGTGCGCGAAGATACTTAATTTCAACAAGGAGATCCAAAAGTATGCAAACGTGCTAGGTTTATTGTAGATTGATTCAAATTGTTGTTAACTTAGGTCATGGAGTAGTATGATTGCCCTATAGAGTACTTAGACGGACCATATACAACATTAAATCGAGATGGTTAAATTAAAAGGCTCATTAAGACACTTAATTTGGAGGTGTGATGATGTTCTAACACATGGCAAGAACATGCAAGTAATGGCATAAGAAAGTGGGAGCATTTCTTACAATGGTGGGAAAGTAGAAGGGATGACATGGTAACAAATGTGCATCTTTTAAACACTTATCACATGTGTAAAGGTGGTAAATATTTCTGCACTAACTTACTAGGCGTTTGGTTTGAGCACGGGGTTGGCTATGGATATGAGTATAATAGTAGAAGGGGATGGGGATGAGTATAAAAAATAAAAAATGATGTTTAGTTTGTAACTTGAGTTTCTGTATTAATACCAATAATGTTGTTTGGTTTGTTGAATTAATGAGAATGAAAGATAATATAATACCATTTTTACCCTCAATAAAAATGAAAACAATTTGCCCTTCATATATTTATTAGAGCTATCTCCATATGTTTAACTTACAGTGAAAAAATTAATCAATTTTGTCAAAAAATTTTGTCACAATTTTCTTCATTGATGAGAGGCAATAAGGCACGATGGGAGATCGTAAAGAATTGAGAGACGATAAGGAAGTAAAGAGGATAGTAAGGCAAAGGTTGGGGATAAAAAAGTAAAAAAATAAACGTGATAAAAATTTAGATTGGAATGAAAACTCGATATCCATCCTCCTTGGTGGGTTTAGTAGATTCCTAAATTTAATGGAGTAAATCTATTCCCCTAAAATTGAAAATCTCAAAATAAACACTATATTTTACTATTATTCCATTCTTTCATTCCCAAACTCTCAAACCAAACACCCCTTTAATTGAAGTTTGGTACGATAATTTTAATATGCAACCTCTGACCATAAAATAAGATTATTTTAAAAACTATCTAAAGATCAAAATATTTTAGTTTTAAATTAAAAATGAATAGTCTAAAATGACGGTATTTTTTTCCTTAAAATAATATTTTTCCAAACGTTTTGCTCGAATGTGAACATCACAATATTAGCTTTACCTGACTTCGAGTCAATCTCAATTCACACTCTTAAAGAGTTGGTTCGAATCGACTCTATTGTTAATCGTCCCTCTCCGTATCTAATTCTCACTATTAATTATTATAAAGAAAAGTTGATATTACTAACAGGAGATTTTTATAGTAAATTCAATAAAAAATTGCATTGACAATGATAAAATCTCTACTTTATTAATGATATTAGTGAAATTTGAGTATATTAAGAAAGACTTATCAATTAATTTATGACGCTCTTCGTGATGTTACCTTATGACATTTTTTATCTTTGTTAGTTTTGTATGTTTGTTCAATTTCGTTATCACCACTTTATATCTATAGTCAATTATGCGTTTTAAATAAATAATCTAATAAATTAACAATTTAAGTTTAAAAATAAATTTAATTTTCGATTAATCATCATCTTTAAGATAACGTTTTACTAGAAATTTTATTGAAGTGCGAGGTTCGAAAAGGTTCAAAAGTACGCAACTTAACTCCTAACACATAAAGAGGCTTTACCCCGACTTCTAAATTAAGATATGTTTAAGAAGATTTATTCCACAAATTGAACTACTTTAATAGGTAAAAGGAATCATATCATACCATAATAATGTGGTCATACCTATTAAGTGAACAATTAAAGTAGATGCCATATGCCACGTGGTTTTATTCGTACTTTCATGGGGTATATTATTCTATAACATAATTAATAACACCTTTCTTCTTTTTTACGGGTATCATTATCTCCCTAATAATGGAACTAAGATTTTATGTTAGATTTCATTCTTGCCATTAACAGGAACATGGCACATTCTAATGACCAATCATTATCCACATCCTTAATTAACATAAATCTATATTTATAATGTTGGAATTTTTATATGTGATTATAATTAATTTTTGATTTTTGAAAAATCGCAGCCTTGTTAAATTTTGTAAAATTGGGCTCGGATAAACTGAACACATACAAACTCAAATGAGGTTCCATCGTAAAATCAACTGGTGATAGGAGGAGTTAGGGTTGGCATAAAATCGGTTTCAAACCAAACCGGTTCTGGACAATTTGGACAAAGGTAAAAATTTCATGACTCTAAACTGGTTTAAAACCATTTTTTTTACCAAGCTGACCTGGAACTGAACAGAATTGAAAACATCCAACCCAGTTTGAAACCGATTTGTTAGATTTTAGCTAATAGCAAAGAGCTATTAAATTGCACCATCTTCTTCTCGTCTCTTTTTCTCTATAAAACCAATCAAAAAACTACAGCAAAGAAAGCTAAATTATGGTTGTCTAGTTAAAGTTCAAACCAAACAAATGGTAAGTTTATAACCAAATTCAAAAAAACAAAAATACAACCACCAAAGTCAAAGTCTCCAACAAAATTATAGCAAGAAGTCACAAAGGCACAAACAGTACATCAAATCCAAAACCAGTAAACCACATTCTTCGCCAAATTTTGAAGCAATGATTTTTTTGCCTTTTTTAAATTCAGATCGGAAAATTTTAATCGATTTTAAATTTTCAACTAATTTTTAAAATTCGGACATTTTGTCCGATTAGGTTAATCCGAATCTAGATTTGATTTTAATTCGGACAAAAATCGATCAACTCAGTTTAAATTCTTTCAAAAAAATTCTAACCCGTATCTGATTTTTTCTAGATCGGACAGGGTATTATCGGGTCGGACGAAATTTTGTCAGGCCTAGGAGGAGTAACTCACTAGGTTTATATGCATGTTCAAGGTCCTATATTTTTTCCATGTGAAACAAACTCTCACTTCTACTTCAACAATCTTTGTTTCGTATTTGTTTTTGCAAAGAGACTGTTTCCATGATTCGAACATGTAACCTATAGTTACAAAGAAGCAACTTTTACCAATTGGTTCAAGATTCTCCCTCTAATTTTCATTTTATGATCAAATAAAAATATATAGGTACCTAGTTATGTTTGTATTTTTAATTTTTTTTTAATTATGTTAATAATTAGAAATAAAAAACATGGTTTCTATTCAAAATATTTTAATGTAATTTATAAGTATTATATAAATTATTAAAATGCATAATTAAAAAAAAAGAACATAATTGCTTCCGTTTTGTTATTTAATTTCTATTTCTAACACCTCCACCGAGCTAGCATTGAGCAAGCAACCAATTAACGCCACAACCGAGGAATATAATCAAGTCAGCACCAGTACAATAATGCATTATTATTACAAAGATATGCTAATCATACTGTCGTGTTAGGTTTAATTTCAACACACATTTATGCAAATTCAATGTCGTTTTGTACCTTATTGACATGCTTTCTGATTCTGGGAAAATTCCCAAGAGGTTATGAATTCTACGGCACTTCATGCATATATATATATATGTATGTATGTATCATATCAAGTTCATCTTTTGTGATCGAATCCTGCTAGGGTTGTTGCAATTTGCTGCAAGCAACAAATGGTTATGTGATTATGATACATGATGATAATTAAAATAAATTAGTGAACGAAAATTAATTCATGTATAAAAAACTATTTTTAAACATGAATAATATTATTTAAATATTGTAATTTGTACATATCTTTGATCTCATAAATATTTATAAAAAAGTATTTACATTAAAAAATATTGATTAAACATACTCGATATAAATATCAGAATTAATCGAATGATGCTTACATGACGATCAACCCAACTCTTAAACTCAAACAAAAGTAATTAAACTCGACCTAAACTAATAATTTATTATAATTATTATAATTTTTAATATAGGCATATTGTAGAATCCATTAACAAGAATTAAGCTTGAGTCAATCATTGTCAAAATGACTAGAACTAGTCATTTAGATAATTGACCCTTACTACTTATAAACTCTTTAACATTTTCATGTTTAGTCAATACGAAATACTATAACAATAACTATTTTAATTATTAGTTTAAGTACAATTTAATTGACGTAGCTCAAGTAAGAGAGTTGAGTTGAATTACTATATTAGTGACATTTTATTAATCCATGTATTATATTCATATCGATGTTTATTTTGTCATTATTTTTTATCGAACTCTAAAATAAATATTTTTTAAAAAATTAAAAGTTATGAATTCTTTTTAAAATTTTTAATTGTGTCCAATACTGTAGAGGTTGCTTTAATGGTGGCCCACGAGTCAAACCACCGTGATGGGTGGCTTAAATACTGTGGATTGTGGAATGCAGATTGCTTGGGATCATGATCTTCATGTCTAATGGAATTACAGTTGTTATCTCTTTATGCGGATTCATTTTCAAAGTTAGGCTGGCTAGATATGGACCGATTTGTCTAATTCTTGCTTCCATTTGTTCTGCATCTTCCAAACTCTAGTTGCTAGCTATGAGATTTTATGCAATTGGAGTATATGTACACAGATAAGCAATTTTAATTTAGAAAAAATTAAAAATAGATACTTATAAATTTGTTATTTTTATAATTATCAGTGCTTTAAAAATTGGATTAGAAGTTAAGCTGCTAAGATAAGAGATTTAAGGTTCAACTGGTATTAAATCGTTAATAAAATTAAACAATTTAAAAAATAATTTAAGCAGAAAATTCTTATCCATCGAAAATTAAAAGTCTAATTGAAAAAAGATATCGTTAAATGAAAATTAATCGATTTATTTTAGTTTATAAAAATTTATTAATTTACAAAAATTGACCAATTAATTAATAGACTGACTGATTTTTAATAACAAAGATTACGAAACTAAATCGAACTGCAAAGATAAAACCGAACTAGATCGGACGAACCAATTTGATTTTCAAATCATTGATAATTATTGAATAATACAATTGAATGAATGCAGAAATTTTGGAGCTATTCTTCTTTCCTGGAAACCATCTTTGATGGATGGAGAACAGCTGAGATCTGACTAATGACCAGATGGTTTTCGCTTTTTGCTTTCCAGCGTGTTAGTGTTGTGTTACAGCTTTCTCTCGTTTGTTTTAGCGAAAAAGAAGAGCTTCTAAAATTGAGAGATTTCTTGTCGAGAAGCAATCCGATGAAAGTGAACCTTAAGTAGCTGGATAATAAGTTAAAGTGAGATTTGTATTTTGTTATTTTACAAAAAAATTAAATAAAATTTTAATATCATCTATAATATTATTTTACACACTAAGAGAGTCATTTCATCACAATAGCTTAAGTTATTGTGTGAGGTCAACTTAATTGGTTTTATATATTTACTAACACACTTCCTCAAGTGAAAGTCCTTTGAGCTTGAAACTTGCACGGACTCACTCTACTTCGTGCTGAATAATAGGTGGGTAGTAAGATTTGAACTCACGACTACTTATTCACAGAAGTTCTGATACTATATTAAGCGACCATTTTACCACAATAGCTTAAGTTATTATATGAGACCGACTTAATTGGTTTTGTATATTCACTAACAAAAATCATGGGTTCAAATCACGAAAATAATTTATTTGTAAAAATTACAAAGGGAAGACTCCTTACTTTGATAACCTTCTCCTAAATTCTCACAAAATAAAGAGTGTTGTACAGTGTGATAAGTTGAGTTTTAATAATTACCGATATTTTTAAGTCTGAAATGAAAATTAAACCGTTAAGATAAAAAGGTTTAAAATTTAAAAAGTTTAATTGATATTAAATCGTTATAAAATCGATCAAAGATTGAATAAATTTGAAGGATTTAAAATTTTGATTTAAAAATATTGTCTATATTTATCTAAAACTTTAAAGTTTAATTAAAAATAAGATTATTAAATAAACGTTAATCAATTAATTTTATTTTATAAAAACTAACCCTTTAATTAACAAATTCTATTTTTAACATAAAAAATTATTAAATTAAATAAAATTAAAAGATAAAAAACCTAGTCCGTTTATTTTCAAGACATCAATAATAACACAGATGAAAGTCAACACCTAGCATTTATTGTTATGAGAGGGCGAGGTAGGTTTGGCAGAGTTGGTTAAGGCAGGACTTAGTTGACCACCTTTTCAACGTTAATAAAGCCTTTCAGTTCGGACAAAAAGCACGTAGCAAATAACATTATATAAATGTGTGGATGAGATTTCATGAAATAAGGTAGAAGCAGATGATCTTTTTCCTCTATACTCTACTTAAAATGGTCAATTATTTGAAGAGGTCAATTTCAATCGACATAGGATTTATCTATATGATCAAAAATCAACTAAGATATATAATAGAGTTTGTATCTACGTGAGAAAGTAAAATTATAATCAAAGATCAACTAATTATTTAATAAATTTTAAATGCAAACTCTATTAGAATTAAACTTTAACAAAATTATTTATAAAAAAGGAGATATTTAACATAATTTTTTATTATAATAATTATTAATATTTAGTATTATTAATCTCAATTATAGTTTAAATCTACTCGAAATTCAGGTTACATCAATATGTAATATCAAATTAAAATAAAACATATAGATATTTTTTTAGATTTTGATTAAAAATAAAAAAACATGTGATATGCATATTATACATAAATTAATCAAATGTCACTTATATAATAACTAATTAAATTCGATTTAAATTAACAGTTTAAAATAATATAATAAATTATTAATTTTAATCAAATTTAATTAGTTTGGCCTAACTTACTTCAAAAGTTAGCTTGAAAGGAGAGGTTTGTACACTATTATAAATTACTTAATTCACTCGTATTTGTCCAATGTGAAATTTTTAACACACCCCCTTAGCCCAAAGTGGGGCTGGATATCTGTTGGGCATATTGGGCAAAGGGATAGAAGCTATTGAGACAAACAAGTTATGATATCATGTTTAAAGGCTTAACTCATCTCCAAAATCTGGCTTGAGACGGAAGTTTAGTACACTATTATAAATTACTAAATTTACTCATACTTGTCCGATGTAAAATTCTTTAATTTTAATCAAATTTAATTAATTTGATTTAAATTTAAAAACTGAGTTTAAATCGTCATATAAGCAATAATTGATTGATCGATACATGATATTCATGTTGTTTGTATTTTATTATTACTTTAAAAAAAACTTAAAATAATTTTAAAATCTTGTTAAACTACAAAGCATCTCCATATCTTTTACCCTATCGAATTATATGATCATAAGCCGATTGATTCCCTTGAAATCAATATCAAAAGAAACCTAACATGCATCGAATGACTAGGAATGATAACACTAACAACTGGGTTTGAGCTGTAAATAGGTTTAAAGCAAGTTGAGTTCCACGAACTGTGAGTCACCTTTTGATAAAGTCTACATTAGATTAGATTCATTAACTATGATGTTTTATAGTACCGTGTAAAAACAAGCATTGAGTATGGAGCAGCAGCCTACCATATAGCCTGGAAGCAAAAGAAGAATCTAATCTAATGGAATAATTGATGTCGGATGTTGGAAAAAAGAGGCTGATTCTTCTCTGCACAGTAACGCCAAAAGTGGGAGTAGTTGCTTCTTAAATTCAGCAGCTTTTGTAGCAGAAAGTTGCAGTTTGCGTCGGGACCCTTTTGCTTTACTGTTACTTTTGTACTTAGAAGAGAGAGCTTTGGATGTAATTTAAGAACCATTTAAAAAAGAAGAAGATATGATTAAACTAATATTTAAACAAAGTAATCATAATTAAGGTTTAACATATTTAATTAATATTAGACCATCATAAAATGAGATAAAAGTTAAATAAATTTAAAATATAATTGAAATAGACTGTCCTTACTCATAGAAGAATTTAAAGTTTAATTGAAAAAAGAGATTATTTAATAAAAATTAAATAATTTAAGTTAGTCTTTAAACTTCTATTAAAATTATGTTTATCATTTAAATTTTTATTAATTAATAAATTCTTACAAACTAAAATAAACAATTAATTTTTATTTAATAATCTCTTTTTTCAATTAAACTTTAAATTTTTCGATGAATAATATTATTTGATGGATAATATGGATTTTATTATAAAAATTATTGGTTTCATCAATGATTCAGAATAGAATGAATAGATGAAAATATCTCTTACTCAATGTTTTAAAAATCAAATTAGAAGTTAAACGGATAAGATAAAAGTTTTAAAGTGTAAGATTCAAAAGATTCAATTAGTATTAGACCGTCATAAAATCAACTAAAGATTAAATAAAATTAATAAATTTGAAATATGGTCGAAAGAGATTGTTTTTATTTATCGAATAATTTGAACTTTAATTAAAAATAATTTATTTTTGTTTATGATTACTTATTATTTTACGAGAATTATTGACCAATTAATTAATAAATTAATACCTAATAAAAATTATTAAAATAAATCAAACCGAAAAATTAAAAATTTGCAAAAATGAACCGATCAAACCAATTATATTTTTTAATCAATGTTACTACTAAAAAGTAAATAAATGAGCACTCCGTTTAAGAAAAGTGTATGTTTTAATCTCGGAAACCGAAAAGGGAATGTTATATTTCTCGAGAAAGGAACAGAAAACAAAGGCATAGTATTCTATACTATAGTCCTCCATGCTCAGGGAATATATTTAGTATCCAAATAATTTATAAATTAATATAAACAAAGGCATCGTTTGGTGATTAATATAAGAAGCTAATCTCTGTAAAGAACTTTGCATGATCTGTGAAGTACAATTAAAATATAAAATATAAACTTGCATTATTAAATAAGAAAAATGTAATTATGAACTTTACCTGTATAACAAAAAACAAGATTCTTTGTGCCTATAATTCTATACCAACCTTATTTCAGACGATCTCACCTACACATTTATCTGAGTCTCACATATTTATGTGAATGAAATAGTCTGAAATAGAGTTAACATAGGGTTATGGGCACAGAGGATTTGATCACGTGTAACAACCACAATAACAATATTTAATTAATTTTTTGACTTAATTATTTTTTGTATTTTGACTAATTTTTGATTTTGGACTAACCAAACGAAGATAATTATTAAAAAACATAAGAAATTTAAATTACATTTTTGGTAAAAATTTTCACTCACAAAATTATAAGAAAATAAATTGATTCATTAAATTAATAAAAATATATGGAGTTAAGTTATTCTTAATGGGAGCAAAAGATTTAAACAAAAATAATTATATACAAATTTTAAGAAGTACTTAAAAAAGTCATCAATCCTTAAAATTTTTTAAAATTTTTTTGTCACTTTTACTTTTTAATATTTTCTTAAGCAATGAAATATATATATGATATTAAGCATAATATACAAATAAATTAAATATTGATAACATGACGATTCAATCGCATTTCTTAAACTTGATTCGAATCAATTAAATATAAACAATAATAACAACAACAACAACTCAGTATAAATTTTAATGACTCGTGAAGTCTGGAAAGGTCTAGTAGTAAGTAACCTTACCCTTAATTAGTAAAGAATCTCTCTAACATACCAACAATTTATTATAAATTTCATAAATTATTAATTTGAATTATATTTAATTATTTGGGTCAAGTTTAAGAATTAGATTAGATTATCATATTAACAACATTTGATTGATTGAGCTAGAACATTCATTTCACATATATTTAGTTATTATTTTTAGTAAAAATCTGAAAAAAAAATTTAAAGTTTTTTTTTGAGAATTTTAAAAAATTAAAAAATTTAAATATTTGGCCTTGTATTTTTAAAATTTAATAAAATTGGTAAAATTTTATATTAAAATTTTTAAATAAATTTAGACCCATCCATGTAAGGGAACAATATCGGTCTAATGGCTACTATACATAGTCTCCTCTTCCAAGGAAAAAGAGAGGAGTCACGAGTGAGACTGCACTGAGCAGCAGCAGCAGCAAGCAGCCCATTTCAGCATTTCTTCGATGAAACAGAACACATAACTTACAACTTTGAATATGGAAATTAAAAAGACTCTTTTTTTCCCACTTTTCGTTCTTCAAGAAAGATCGCATCTTTTCAAAGGTGATATAAATGCGTTTTCATTACACACACAAAGCATCCAGACAGACATAAAGACAACCAAGGACCGAGGTTTTGTAGCTTCCACTTGCTTGCCTCCTCCCGAATTAAGCCGTCTTTGTATATGAGAAAGCAGATGCAGGTCACCTTGTAGAAAATAATGGCTCTTGTGACAGCATCCCAGGAAATTTCTTGTCGGGGATTTAACTTAACCTATTTGGAAATGTCTACATTTTTGTTTCTCTCACCCTTAACTGTCCTTTTCTTTTTCAATAAAAGTTAAATTAGTGATCTTCCAATCTTATCATAGGATAATAAATTATAAAGTTCCATATTTTTAATTTTTTTTATTTCGGTATCTAATTTATAAAGCTTTTAAAAATCTAACAATTCAATTTAAAAAATTATGTTTATTAACATTTTATTAATATAATTAGAGAACCATGTAAATATTCTAGATATCCGTTTTTAAAAGTTTAATTTGGGTTTTTTTATATTTTTAAACAACAGACGATTAATTCAAATTTTTAAAAAATTTAATTTTAAAATAAAAATTTCAACATCCTTTTTCAAAATAAAATTTTAAAATTTTCGTGTCAGAAAACTTATATACAAAATTTTGTTATCGATAAAATAATTCGAATATATTACTTAAATTTAAATTATTGAATATTTTATAGTTTTAAAATTTTATTACATTCCAATAATAAGGAATTATGTACCCATCAATTAAGAAGTTAAAATAAAAACCATGTGAAGTGAGATTGAAATTCTCAAGAAACTATCTTGATAGAATACAAATTTCTAATTTTTTATTTAAAAAGTTAAAATAAAAATCATTAAAAATGAGATTAAATTTGTCAAGCAACCATTTTGATTGGATCTTTACAGCAAAAAATTTCTAATTTTTTATTTAAAAAATTAAAATAAAATAATTAATAAAACATTGAAATTGTCAAGCAACTATTTTGATTGGGTCTTTACACTACAAAATTTCCAACTTTTTGACCAATCAATATCTACAAAGTTCTAGTTCTATTCGTTGCTCAAATTTTCCAGGGCAAGCTGTTTCCAGGAAATTGGTTTACAGTGACTGCGTTTGACAAGAAAGACAGATGCTTTCCATCCAATCATAGTTGGCTAGAGGACATGAAGTGGTAGATAAGACTTGGATTTTGTTACATAGTCAACAAAGCAAGCTCTCATCTTTTACATGAGTACAAAACATGTTACTCATTTAAAACGTAGACTTTAGTAAGTCACTACATAGTCTTGGGACCCCAACTTCAACTAACCACGCAAGTTGTAACCTGAAAATGAAACATCAAAATGTTCACACTTTGACAACAATGTTTTAACTTTTAAAGTTTGAATCGATTCGGTCTATTTAATAACAAAAACTTTGAATCAGTCAATTTTTTTAAATCTTTTGGTTTAATTTAATTTAATACTATTTTTGTTAAAATTAATTTTTTTATTAATTAATCAGTTAGTTTTTATAAATTAAAATAAACCGATTAATTTTTATTTAATAGTCTCTTTTTTTAATTAAACTTAAAAAATTTTCAGTTTCTTTAATTTTATTCAATCTTTAATCAATTTCATAATGGTCTAATATCAGTTAAACTTTTAAACATTAAATTTCTTGTCTTACTTGTTTAACTCTAGTCCGTCTTTAATAATAAAAATTAAAAGAATTATTAAATTAAATCAAACAAAAAATTTAAAACTAAGTTAAAAATTATTCGATTAATAATTTTTACTATTAACAACCAATCGGGTCGATCAATTTTAAAAAATTACTTTACAGTACATTTCTATATTAATTTGCAAAAAAAAGCCTAACTAACCTAATCACTATTTTTTTACCCTTTTCACTATTAGGACTTTATAAGAAGTTAATATTATTTTCATCTAAACACGTTTAATTTAAAATTTTGATAATATTCAGTTATTGGATTTTAATATTTCAGTTAATATTATACTTAATTTCACTTTTTTATTTTAATTCTAATTTTTTTAAAGTTATTACTTACTTCTTTATGATTTTATACATCATGTAATTTTTTCATTATATATTTTAATACACAATAATTTAACAAAAGGTTCAAATTAAAGAAATGTTAATATATTTAATTTGCTTTTTTTTTTTGACTACGAGAGAAATTCCTTCTAGGGAACTCAGCAGGCAATACCTCTCGTGCAATGGGAGGGTCTAATAAACAACACCTCTAGCCTATAAAACCTCCTATTATCTCAGGCTCTTACGAAGATTGTAGCAACGTAGCAAAAAATCGAACTTGAAATTTAGAGCACGTAAAACCTAGCTCTACGAAGGCTTTAATTTGCCTTATATATATATATATATATATATATATACACTAAATGACGTATGTTTGGTACAGGAACTGGAAGGAGCATAATTGGTAGAGTGAAAGTAAAATGTGTAAGCCTCAATGACCATATTATTGAGTCAATCTTGAACCAAAGCCAATCTACCTATGGTCTTCGACCCCACATGTCTCTTATGTTATGTTACAATCAAGTCTTTTTGGGAGACATCCTTATCTTGGGGCATTTTCCAATGCATAATGAACTTTTCCTTGACTAAATATTATTGCTAACAATAATATAAGACAAAAATATAATTTTATTTTTATAATATTAATAATTATATATTTTATAAGCTCTAAGTGACGGGTCCAGGCTTTCAAGTTTTAGTTTAATAACAAAAATTGAGGATTAGGTCACTGATTTATCTCATTTCTTTGTGCAATATCGAACTGAGTATGAGGCATGTAGGTTAAATTGACCGTTATTGTCTTTTATACTCTTAGACGGAAAGTCTCGTGTTTGAGTTACGAAAACAGTCTTTTTATAAGGTATAAAAAGAAGATTGCATATAATTAATGACCTTTTTTTTGGTCCACTCAAAACGTAGATAATATATTTTGAATTTGAACAAATTAATTAAAATACTTATTAATTTATGGATCAAGCAATTCAAAATTGATAATAAGTTATAATATAAATTAATAATCCAAAAAATTTGAACTTAAAGAATCCTCTGTTAAAGAATTTCAGTCAACATATTCAAGATTGATGGGCTGTTATATCATAATCCGTTGATTACGACATCGCAATTTGTAAAACGGCGTCGTTATTTATTAGAAAAAGAGTGGAAACCCTTCTTCTGTTGATAGTGTATTTGCATGCCAAATTTACCGCAGCATGAGGTGTGAAAGCAGAGACAGACACGTTAGGTATAGAGAGGGACGTCAGAGAGTGAAGATGAACCTCCACACAAACGACACCGTCTCAGTCTCTGCACCCACGTGAAGCTTCCTCTGCTCACGACCCCAATAAGATCCTCCGTATCCAAAAGTGGGCACCATCTTAGAAGCCAAAAAACCCTGCCCCCACTTCCACCTCTTACAACTCACACGTGTCCCCCAACCCCTCTCAAGTGAACTGCCACGTGCTCCCAACTCTGACGCTCTCTCCGCACTCTGTTCTTGTCCTATAAAACCACAACCTACGTCTCGGGTCATAGACAACCCAAGAAGAGTACACATAACCTAACAACCCAAGAACGAGCACACATAGCCTAACTAGGATCAGATTACAATTGGGTTTACTGTTCTCGACATGATTCTTATCTTTCCCGAAAGAAAAATCCAAAAAAAATCTCTCGTTCTCTGCAACCTTTTTTAATAACAGTAACACATACATACACCATCAGCAGCAACGTGAGAAAAGGGGCTGCGATTGCGAATCTCAGCTTACGTTAGCCTCTCCGACACCTGCCACCGAGATTTTGTTCTCTGTTACTCTCTAACACAATCCCATTTTCCTTTTTATCGTGTTCTGTTCGGTGGATATATGTTCTTCTTCTTCTTCTATATTCTATGAAACACAGAGCAGACGCAGAAACAAACGTTAAAATGGTCTCTAAGCTGCTTCTACTTATGTTCGCTATCTATCGGTTGATTGTAACCGTCGGGTTGACCGTTGACCCCGCAGAGCTTCTCCGGATGGGAGTTGACGGTCAACTCAGTGTTGACTCAGCAGACATGGAGGCTGTTTCGACGGACTTCGGTTTGCTCCGTCGAATCGAGCCGATGGCAGTGTTGCGACCAGCGTCAGCCGAGGACGTGGTGCGACTGGTTCGAACGGCGTTTAACGGTTTCACGGTGTCGGCTAGGGGTCATGGGCATTCGATTAACGGACAGGCACAGACGAGTGACGGAGTGGTGGTAGAGATGAGCCACCGGAGTGGATCGAACAAGGCGGCGCAGCCGCAAGTTTCGGTGCAAGAGATGCACATCGATGTCTGGGGAGGAGAGCTGTGGATAGACGTGTTAAGGAGCACCTTAGAGTATGGACTCGCACCCAAGTCATGGACCGACTACTTGTACCTCTCAGTGGGTGGTACCTTGTCCAATGCTGGGATTAGTGGTCAAGCTTTCAACCATGGACCTCAGATTAGCAATGTCCATGAGCTTGACGTTGTTACAGGTCTTCTTCTTCTTCTTCTTCTTCAAATTTGTGTCAGATGGTGGTTTCTAAACAAAGTTTTTCGCTGTGTCAACATATCAAATACCCTGTTCTATCGTGATCTTCACCTGAAAAGAATTTTCAGGTTTTGTTTTGCCTTGGTTGTGCTCAATTCTGTCCCACGTTTTGTTTAACTTAGTTTCCGTACGTGGGCTCTCTTGTTTGTTTGAAGTTGTTCTCACATGAAATATTGTTTTTATTGATGACAAGACAGTTTTGTCTTCACCAGTTTTTCTTATCAGGAATTTCTTAACTAAATTGTGTATATTCACCATATATGGTATATAGTTTTGGTATTTTTACTGCTATATTAACAAACAGTTGACACTGTTTCTGGATTACAGGAAAGGGTGAGCTCTTGACATGCTCAGAAGAACAGAACTCAGATCTCTTCCATTCAGTTCTTGGTGGTTTAGGACAATTTGGAATAATCACTAGGGCAAGAATTTCTCTTGAACCAGCACCCCAAAGGGTATCTTTCACTTTTACCCTTTGCATGTTGCTCTTACAAAGATATATAACTAGACTGCGAATTTCATATGAAAAAGAAAACACGGAATAAAGCCTCGAACTTCGTTAAAACTTGTTGGATTAAGATAAGTACAGTGAAAGAACTAAAAGTTAAAAGGTATGAACTATAAACTCAAAAGGGTTGGGTCCATATGAGCTTTTGAGCACAGTTAGACGGCTTTCCTAAAGCTGGCAATGTCGTTGACATGTCCTTTTGATAGTCTATTTTTGGCTCTCTCTTTCTTATGATGTTGTTCTCTTTGCTTGTCACTATAATGTTACAGGTGAGGTGGATTAGAGTTCTGTACTCCGACTTTTCCACCTTTACAATGGACCAAGAGTATCTCATCTCACTGCATCAAAAACCATCTAACCAAAAGTTCGATTACGTTGAGGGTTTTGTAATAGTTGATGAAGGACTCATCAACAATTGGAGGTCCTCCTTCTTTTCCCCTCGTAACCCTATTAAGATCAGCTCTATTAGTGCCAATGGCGGTGTACTATACTGCTTGGAGATCACCAAGAACTACAATGAATTCTCTTCAGACACCATTGATCAGGTATACCATTATCACTTAAACTACAGCTTTAATAAATCTGAAAATGGCTTCCAAAGTAGAACCTTCTGCTAGTTAGAATCTGTGTCATTCTTTTTTGTACTATTATATACATCAAAAACGCATCTTGTTTAAGTTTGAACGGTGTGTTTGATCTCAGTTTTGTCCCACTATTCCTAGATTATATGATTGAGACTACGACTACAAACATAAAAATAAAGAGAAAACACATTATTTATACGTTTCAGCTTTCTGCAGAACGTTAACAGAAGCATCGATTAAACAAAGAATGGAAAATCTTCTGTAATCTATCATACCCATCTGGGTACTAAGATTGAATGAAACTTTAATGTTTGTTTATTGCATAGAATATTCTGTAAATCTAATTAAGCCGGCAGTCGATTAAAATATTCTGATTAATCTATCTTCCGGAACTATCCCATTGGAAGTAAACTTATTCTGACAAAAGCAAACTGTCTCGTAGCAGGGTTTCTTTTCTTTCTTTTTTCGTATGTGTACTTTGATGGTATTTATCTAATCTTTGTTGTTTGGTTATAATGAACAGCAACTTAATATAATAAAATACCAATCTGATGGCACCATCTATACCTGACAGGAAGTTGAGTCACTGTTAAAGAGACTGAATTTTATACCAACATCAGTGTTCACGACGGATCTGCCATATCTGGATTTCCTGGACCGAGTCCACAAGGCAGAGATGAAGCTGAGGTCTAAAGGTTTGTGGGAGGTGCCACATCCATGGCTCAACCTCTTCGTCCCACGATCGAGGATCGCAGACTTCGATAAGGGTGTGTTCAAGGGGATCTTGGGGAACAAAACCAGTGGGCCTATCCTCATCTACCCCATGAACAAAAACAAGTAAGTCTCAATCCTTTTTTTTCCTACAATTTATGCTTTTTCACATTTTTTTATAAAATTTTAATGTAGGAGCCTCTGTCCGGCTCTAGAAACATGCATGCAACATGCAAGTACATATATGAGGACTATAGCTGGCGTCAAGTGTAGCGTGGTCACCACCCTATCTGAAGCATGATAGGATTAGTATATTTTATTGTGATTTAAGCTTTTAATTTAAGGCAAAAGGTTAAAAAAAATTGTTTTTATTTTAAATTATTAAACATATCTTTATTCAAACTTTTGAGAAATTAATCTTATATTGAGTATATTTTAAATTATTTTAATAAAATTTAATGTATAAATTATGGATATAAAGATGAAAATAAAAATAATTATTAAAATTCAATTTTAATATATTAAATTAATTTAGTAAAAAATATATCTTTAAAATTTTATCATAATAAAAAATAACAAAATTATTCTTTAAAATGAGGAAAAGCTTTTATCTTTATTAAAAAACAACATAGGTATTTTTAATATAATTAGTATAATTAATTAAAATAATTTTAATTTAATTTAAATAGAATTAATTCGGGACTTATTTACTATTGTGGTCCTAGGATTACGTAATGACATGTGGCAACTAGTACATGCTAAACAGTGGCACACGTACATGACCCACGTGCAAAGCAGATGAATTGCTGTGTTATTAAGCTCCAGCTTGGATTGACAAACGCTTCCTCTTTTGTTTTTTTCTACATTTCATCTGTACAAAAAGGGATAAAAAATCAGACGGCCAAGATCGTCCAAGTGGGAAAGATTCCCATGTAAGGAAGATCTTCCCTTTGGGACCAAAGATTGCGACCGTACTCGTGTCGTTGTCCGAACACAAAACAAGAGACTAAGTCGAACTAGTTCCGCGAACCTTGCCGTTTAAGTACATAAATGGGTCCCCTTTTATGAAATGGTTTATAGTTTTTACAACCCAACTAACACAGCAGCACTGTAAACGACCTGTCCAAGATTTTGGATATTGTATTTATATTAAGAATATCCTAACTTATGACTGATGGATAGTGGTAACTGATCTGGTGCAGGTGGGACCATAGGAGCTCAGCTGTGATTCCTGATGAGGATGTGTTTTACCTAGTTGCGTTATTAAGATCAGCATTGGATGACAGGGAGGAGAGTCAGACATTAGAGCACTTGACCAAGCAGAACCATCAGATTCTGAAATTCTGTGATGATGCTGGGATCAAGGTGAAGCAGTACCTGCCCCATTACACAACACAGGAGGAGTGGGTGGACCACTTTGGAGATGAGTGGGCGCAGTTTTATGAGAGGAAGATGGAGTTTGACCCCAAGCGGATTTTAGCAACAGGCCAACGTATATTCAAACCCTCCTTCACTTCTTCTTCTTCTTCTTCTTCTACATGGACCAGAGTGGCCTCTTCATGGTGATGTTAATGCATCCAATTTACCAAAACCATACTAACTAACAGATCAGGAACATCGTTGTACAGTAAGTCCAATGTCAAAGGAACTCGATTGATAATGTAGTAGTTCAATCCATGATATTTTATATTGCAAAATTTGTTATTAATGAAGTTCAAATCTAAATCCAGTTCGAACCCAAGTCTGAATTCAAATCGAATTAAATATATTCTAATTTGTTCATTCAAGATTGACAAGTTCAATGCTTTATAATTAGTTGGAACATTAACTCATTTCACACCCAAGTCTGAGTTTGAGCTCTTTGATGAGGAAACTAACAGGAAAACAAAAACTAAAAACCATAAGATTCCGTAACAAAGATATGGTTACCATAGTGAGCTGAAGTTTTGTTTTGAGTTTGGGTTATGAGAATATCCTTAAGAAGTAGAATGATTATGACAATGTTTCAAGAAGAAAACTTCCCTTTCAGGAAAAATTTTGATAAGTAATTTAAAGTTGAATTTTTATTTCAGAAGAATATTAAAATCTTATTCTAATCCAAAACAATTTTAGTGATGGACATAAGGGCATATGCTTAATGGATCAAGGGCAGTAGTATATTACTTGAGGGACTTGCTTTCTAGATTTTATCAAGAGAAATCTTGTTTCATGGGACATTAGTTTCTGTCCTGAGCATATAACTTGAAAATGTGATTGTCTCAGCTTTTGTAACCACTCCAGTAATTTGGGAACGGTTTTCTACAGTTGCTGAGTTTATACTACCGAACATCAACTACCTTTCTTAAGTATGGTTACCATCTTCAATCTTATATGGAGTAGAGAGGTGGGCAGATTTACCGATGACAAAGGGTCCAACAGCCCATTCTTTTATGGACAAGAAATGGATACCATACCAGTAATATGTATGATACTACACTTTGTCATCATGGAACCACCATCTTGTCTCCTTCGGAGATCTACCACTCTTGCAGTTCTTCACGTACCGATCATTGTCAACCGGGCGTTGCTACATCAATGGCAGAACTTATGAACGTCATTTTCTCACTACCAGTACTGTGAGCTAAGTGGATAGAATAAATAACAACAAACTTTTAGATGTTGACCATACCTTCTTGGTTGCACTCGATAACATAGACAGGATGCTGATGCAGATAGAACTAACAGTCATAGCAGGGGACCATGAATCATACAGAATATCTGCAAAGATGAAAATGCCTGATCAAATAAGGAAGGGCATGAATGACAAGTAAAGTACTTTTTAACGCCTCATTTGTTCCTTTGAAACATCTAAACTTTAGTTGCAAGAGAAGTTTTCAAAATCCTATTTGCTTTTTGTAAATTCCATCTGCACATAACTCATGGATCCAAGGACCTAATCAAGTTATGACAATCTAACAAGATAACCATCATTTCGTAATATCTTTTAGATGAAGCTTCACAACTAGGAGGAAAATTCCAGATGTACAAAGTTTTGGGTGAGAACACAACAAAATGGAAGGTGTACTTGTTTTACAAGGAGGTGACTCAAACACAAGATGAAATGGTTAGGGAAGGGGTTACAACTTACAAGAGCAAAGGGGAAGGTATTCTTAAAGCTCAGTCCACAAAATTTTAGGCAACATCTCAGAATTCGGTTCACCCATTGAGAACCCACATACGAGTCTACGATGTGGTCATAAGTTCACATCTTTAACCTTGGAAAATTGCGTCCAAGACATTTGCCCCGTCACACACCAACATACTCAAGAACACAGTTAATAAATCGCAAGAGCCAGACAGTTTCTTTATCCAAGAATAACCCTTTCACTAGCAATGCCCTAAGACACCAGAACTACACGTAAAGCCATTATACTATTCCTAAAAAAGCAATAACGCCATCTAAATTTAATCATCTGGGCTTAAGGAAATTATCAAATCAAGCAATTTTCTCAAGCAATCAAATTGTGCAGACAGAGTACATGTCAATTACGTTCATAACACCTCAATACCTACAAATTCACTTCATTATTACAATCCCGAAAACGAACTCAAGCCATTAAAGTAAGAGTAACTAATAAAAATCACAGTTAGAAACAGGCAGAAAGCTACAGTAGCCCACCAAGCTTCTAATAAATGAAAAAGCAATTAAATGCTGAAGTACCTAAGCAAATATGTCCATTGCTATAGATATGAGGATGGAGAGGCGCGGGTGGGATAAAAATCACCTGTTTAAAACCCAAGTTTCAGTTCTAATCACATTAAAAAATGGCAAAAATTAAATGAAAATAATTATATATATAGACCTGCGGTGCTTCCATGGGGTAATGTTCTGGAAAATCGACTTGAAGCTGATAAGTTTCGTTCGCATACAAAGTTCCCGGAGCTCCGTTGACTTCGATCACCCATCTTTTTCAGGACAAAAACCACTCAAATTAATTCCAAAAAAATTTGAAAACTACTGCAAGAAAAATTTAGGTCGTGTACGACCTACCGTTGGAGATTATCAGTAGCTTTGTGTTTGAAACCGGTAGGAGGATTCAATTGCCATTCTGTGAGCTCCTTTTGAAGTCTATTACACGCGATCTTGCTTAAAGCCTACGCATTTATCAAAAGTCAAAACAAGAAATTGAAAATCCTCACAGAATCAAATCAAACGATAATGAAATCGAAGATTGGACCTTGCGTGACTGAGAGGAGGAGGAAGAGCTGGTCATGTTTCCTCACGAAAGAGCGAGACCGCGCGAGCGAAGAAGAAGCAGCCTTTACTAATATCACGGTCTGGGTTTTTATTTTATATATATATGTACAAACACGTATAGTGATTGGGTGTTGGTGATCTTTGTGTTTGTAGATTCTGGAACTTCAAGCTTAGGAAATGGTGGTTGGTTGCTAACTAACCTCTGTGATCTTGCCACGTAAGCTTCAATCTATCGGATTCTTCCAGTACGGATAAAATCAGTTGTTTCCGTTACCATCTTTATTCTTTTTTTTTTTTAAAGGGAAGCAAACGAAAAACGTTACACGCTAAGTCTAGGGAAATAA
>JANIIA010000009.1:3620126-3631685 GCA_027478495.1 Erythroxylum alaternifolium | reverse complement strand
CTCTGTGGCCCTCTGTGCTCCCTTTTGGAAACTGGATCTGTGATGCTTTCTTAGCACACATGATTCACAGAATTCCAGCTTCTTTAGATTTTGTTTCGGAATCAGTTCTTCTTTTGAGAGGTGGAGCATACTTTTGTTCCCTATATGGCCCAACCTTAAATGCCACTGCTTAGTTGAGTCAGGATTTCCCTTCCCAGTAACTTTATTAACTTCCGTAGAGCCTATAACATAGTACAACCCACCTCTTTCAACTCCTCTGATAATGACTCTACCATCCTTTAGGATTTCTCTGAGTCCATCCTTAGATCTGATCTGAATAACTTGTTTGTCCAACATGCTTTCAGAAATCAAATTCCTTCTTACTCTAGGCACAAATCTGACATTAGATAGAATTCTCTTCTTCTCATCAAATATGATGATGGAGACATTCTCAATCCCTTCTATCCTTTGTTGCCAGAATCTGTCATATTTACTTTGGCAGTGACTGGTTCAAATGTTGTGAACCAGTCTCTGTGAGGAGTTACATGTATAGTGCATCTAGAGTCGAAGATCCATTCTCTACTGAGATCTTCACTCTCTTCAGTGACCTCCAGTATCTCATCACCACTGGAGTCCTCTGGTTTCTCTACATTCCCGGCATCTCCACTTTGTGCAACTTTGTCTCTTTTCTTCTTTCTGCAATCTCTTGATAAAATGCCCCTCTTTATCACAGTAATAAGATTTCTTTCTTTTGGTCTTTTCTTCTTTTCATAACTTTCTTTGGTGTGCTTATCCTTGTTCTTTCCTTTCTGCTAACTCCCTTTCTTACCATTCTTTTTCTGTGACTTCTTGTCTTGTTGATTGTTTTTTACAAACATCACTTCTGCTTCTTTCTTAAATGGATTAATATCCACTATTTCTTCCAATAGTGAGTCTAATACCCTCTTAACAGTGAGGGATTCTTCACTAGCATGCTTAATTACCTTCTTGAATGCATTCAATTCGGGAGGTAGTGCCTTTAGAATCACTACAGCTTGATGCTCCTCAGACATCTTTTCATCTGTAGCTTCTAAGTCTTGCACTAACTTAAAGAAATAGTCTAGGTTATCATCAAGAGAGACAGATGTGTTTATCTTATAGTTAGCAAGATTATGCAGAAGAGTCATCTTGTTAGGAAGACATCTTTTAGCATATAATTCATCAAGTTTCAGTCACAGTTTCTGTGAAGTATTACAATTTTGTACTTTCCTTATCACTACTGGTGACAAGTGGAGCATTAACTTGCAGTGTGCAAGTCTTTGCATCTTGAGTCTCTTTGCAGGATCAGTTTCTACATCATACTAATCTTCAATGGCTCAACAACATTCATAAGACTCAAGAAAGGCTTGCATCTGAAGTTTCCAAATGGTGAAGTCTTCCTTACCAGTGAAGACATCCATTTCTTTTCCTACCATTTTGAATGTAGTTTAAAGAAACACAAGAGGAAAGTTACTTACAGAAAATCTTGATGAACCTTGATGCTTTGAGTAATCAAGAATTGCCCAAGAAGCTGTGGATTAGCTATGATACCACTGATGTTAAGATCTTTGAATTTTTATGTTGTCTTTTCTCAAAGACTTATGTTACTTGATTTTTGATATTGCAGAAATGCAAATGGTACAAGAGTAAGAAGACAATATTTTTACTTGGTTCGATAATTTTGAGCTATCTACATCCAAGGATCAATCTCACACTTTGGTGGTTCCACTAGCTTCAAAAAAGAAAAGGTTATAAGAGGTGAGTGTTTCTCAACACCTGCAGAGTTTTCATAAAACTCTCTAGTACTCTAGTTAGTACTCAAGCACTCTCTAACTTTTTTCTTCTTACTTGAAAATAGATACGTGATTTTGAGTATGAGCTAAATGTCATGTGTGTGTTGGGATTGAGTACATGTGCTTATATAGAATCGGACGAAGGCCCTTATCTGTTATGAACTGTTTTATTTTGTAAATTCATACAGACCATCCTTTTGTTCTTTTAATGAAGTGCTGCGTTTTATACTTGAGTATCTGCTTATGTGCTCTCTCTATGTGCTGTCCACGTGGTTCACTAATATGCATGTTTTTCTCTTTTTTTGCTTTGTGTTTTGCTCTTATGATGTGTGTATTATCACTTTACGCAGATTTCTTTTCTTCCTTCTTCTTTGACACTCTCCAAAAACTTCACACACCGTCTACACGCCTAACCCAAAATCCTCCAATCTTGTTTCAGAATGATGATTACATAGAGGGTTTATGGAGAATATGTGGTTCTCTTCACATACTCAGGAACAAATTTTGACGAGAGAACCATCTCCAAAATTTTCAAGGAAAAGCTCTTCCAGAGAATTACTAATAAACATAAGGCTTTTTATTCCTCTAATGTTCACAAGTTTCAATCGACGTAAACTCACCCAACTTCCGATCAAACATCCAAAGTTTAAAATAGATTCTTCTAATGCTACTGAGTTCAATGACAAAACTTCAATAAAACCAAACCGGGTAGAGATGCGCCGATGCAAAGAATCAATTGAGATGCCTTCATGAACTTGTTGCGTTAATACATGGAGCTCCTTCCTCTGCTGAAAATTATTCCTCGGCTGGACACGACGTTTAATAGCTTCTTTTAGCCACTGAACAATATATTCTAGGTCATTTCGAGAATTCCCTTCTTTGAAAACCCAAGATACTTCAAAACTTTTCACGTAAAGTGTTCGGCGGAAATAACTTGTCAGAAATTCATGAAATATTTCCCTTTCAATCGGGTGATCTCCTATTTCTTGGGAATTGATGCTCAAGCGACGAACTGATTCGGTCAACCTTTGACAAGTTTTTGACAAACAACGAAACCGAACAATCCCTTCTATACCAAGACCCCAGAGAATCTCATGAATGATACCGTCCGGTAAACGAAGGATATTGTCAGGTCCAACTTGACGAGTAGGTGGCTCCAAAACCGATAGTCGCGTCAATGGTGACGGTGGCTCTTCAAAGCAAAGTTGGAGTGCTCTGTATTGTCAAGAATTTCATATCGAACAATTATAAAGCATTCAATAATTTATAAACGTAGCAAACCTTCTCTCTTCAGCTAGCTTATGAGAGTCTTGAAAGCATTATGCACCGAAATCAAGAAAATAAGACGAGTTCTTAACAGCAAGAATATGATTTGAAGCTTAAAGAAACAAGAAGCACACCTTTTTCAAGAAGTGAAGAGATAGGGGAGTGGAAGAATTTCTTGTAAGAGTTTTGGAGGTGTGCTTCAAGTTAATAGTTCTTGGCTTTGTGTATCATTCAAGGATTTATAATTCAACGTAAGTGCATGGTATTTATAGTCTATCATTAATTATTTATGGTGATAATGATTAATATTATTAAGTTACTTATTTATACTAATAGATAATTTATAATATATAAAAATAATTAAATTATTTATAATAATTATTAATCATAATAATTATAAAACTATTAAAATAATAATATCATTTGGCTATTAATCTTGGTTAGAGGGCATCCAGGGATAATAAAAATTCAAGGTATGTGGTGTTGAGTCATTCGGGCTATCCTCGGTCAGAAGGCATATAAAGATAACAAAAATTTAAGGTACATGATGTTGTTAGACTATATGAATCAAGAAAGACTCTTCTTTTATGACTTTTAAGCTCGTAAAATATTTTACCGATAAATTTTAAGAGAGTTGTATCATAAAATTTCTGGCTTGTGTACTAATTAAGTGGTTTGTAAAACATATATTTATAACAAGGTAAAGAAAAAAAAGAATGATTGTCGCTTAGATTTCAAATATACTAACAAGACACGAACCTTTCTTATCTTTTTGAGCGACTATTCTCAAAACCTGTCTTTTAGAATTCTAAACTAACCAATCTTTCTCGTATAACTTAAATCTCAAAGGGGGTTTATAGTCCAAGACTTTCTAATACACAAAATATTAACAAAGAGACAAGTGAAAAGTATACTTATCTTCTATATGACTAAAGCTGCATTATTTAAGAACAAGCTTTTAAGTGCTAGAAAACTTAGAGAAAAGTCAAAAGATAACAAACACACTTTATAAATAGAAGAGACACAAAATTAAATATAAACATATTATTTAAAAATCATATTTTAACACGATTACGCTAATTTTTCCAGATACTATTATGGGTTGATGTTTATTTTCTATGAATTATTGTACATTAATAATTAAAATTCCAAAATAAAAATAAATTTTAAATTTCAAATGTTTATGATCCACCAAAATCAGAGAGGATACTTTATTTTTATTATTTTCTTCAAATTTGAATGTAAAGATAATCTCAATCCTTTATTTATAAGGTATAATAAATGAAAACATAGGTAAGTATGCCGTTCATAATTATATAACTTTCATCAAATAATTGACACTATTATTTACATCACATTATTTTTGTAATGTTATTGCTATAAATTTCATTGAAGGATATATAATAATAATAAGAGGATACACAATACCAAATATAAATTTCTTAATTAAAACCATAATTATGATATAACATTTTCAATAACAATTGAAAGCAGCATATACTTTTCATTAGAACAAATCGGTTCAGTGGACTTCCACTACAACAAAAAAGGACATTAGGTAAGAGGTAAAGGTAGCTAAAAATACAATTTGTTGTTTTCTTCGATCAAAGTTGTATCAACCTCTTCAAGCAAAGTTGGACTTCTTTTCTTCTTATAAGTTCCATATTCAAAGAATTTTTTTTGGTGAACGAAAGAATCTATAATCGTTATCTTTTGGATGCGCATTGGGTAAATCTTCGGATTAATGCAATAACCTGTAAATTATGCTAATTGAGTACTTTACACTAGACAAACCCTGTATAACAAGCTCAGTAGAAAGAGTGTAAGTGGGAGAATTTGAATAAAACATGGTGCTTTATGATGCTAATACATAATACATAAATTTCATTGTGACATAATAAATTAATTTGAATTACTAGTAGATTCTCTTAGAGAAATATACTTGAAGTATCCCAACAGTAGTAATCTTATCAATTCTGTTTTTACCTCAATTAGATGTAAATTCAATTGCTTTAATAGTAATTTTTCAATTTGCAAAAAAACATACACAATGAACTTATACGTTATTGCTATCATGAAACTAAAAGCTTGCGCGATTAAAATTTAAGATTTAACTTCTTCTGCTCTGCACAAAGTAAAAAATGGAATAAAATCTTAATTAAAGGTCAAAAAAGTTGTTATTGCTTCAAGAGCTAGAAAGTTTTATCTTTGAAACTCTACCTTCTGCTTTTAATACAAATTTCTGACATGGAATTATGAACATGGTTTCACTGTATTTGAAAGAAGTCTGTGAAAAATGTCGTAAAAGAAATTCACCAGTAATTCGAGAATTACTTTTTACTGTATAGGTTAAACAAATTATGACTGATACGTTATGAAATTTATATACTTACATATGTTTGTCATTTCCCACTTATTATGTATAAAAATTGTCATTTTCCAAGAATCTATAGCAAGAACTACTATGGGACCTAAAAGTAGAAATTAGATACAAATCTCACAAGGCATTAGAGAAGAATTTGCTTGACAAATGCAATCAAGCACTGTGTTAAGACTACGAAGAATTGTCTCACAACTGCTAAAAATATCATGTGAAATCAACCTTTTACCTTAAAGTTGTTATCTTCTGGATTAGGCCAAGTAAATATGCCAAAAAAAAAAAAGATTAGAATCCCATACTTTGTAAGAAGATTTTCTATACAAATCGACTATGGTAAGATACCAAAAACCAGAACGTTAAGTTTTTCTATTCAAGGAGGAAGTAGGTAAAGAGATGATCTTTCATTATTGGATTCAGCTTAGTGTCAGAGTACTGACAGCGAAAGAAGTAGTAGCATCAAATATGGAATAGAACATTTTTAGAAAAATTCTTCATTCATAGAGGACATGGTGGTGGAGATTCTGGTACAGCTTACTCTAAAATCCCCGAAACGATATAGGCCCATATAATAGACTTGGAGCTCTATAATCCAAGACCCTTGTTTTAGTCATGATCATGTTTCCTCCATCAAAAGCAACCCAATCAAGATCTCATTCTCACTCTCCGCTTGGTACCTCGCGGGAATAAAGCTACTCATCACTTAAACCATTGCTTTGCAATATCATAATTTAACATAGAAGGGATTATTCTCACCATAAACCAGAAGGGACTGTTCTCTCACTGCTATTTCTAATAAGGGAAGATTCAAAGTCACACTACAAATTACCACAACACCATAAATTAAATATATAAAACAGAGCAAAACTTGTCGTGTTCAAAGGAGATTACCGATTGATAGAGAAAAACAAGGGAAATCATACTCTTTTTCAAAGGAGAATAGGGGTTGAGAAGCTGTTGCTTACTGTTTACTTTTTTTTATTTTATCACCTTTTTAATATTATTAAAGCCAATAATTTTAAAACAGTTGCATTTTGCTAATTTTAAATAATACATTTTAAAATCGTCGATTGTTGCCTAAAGTGTTTTTTCACCGTAGTGTCCCAATTCTCGGTAATTGCTGTCTTTCTCATTAATTGTGGAATCAAGTCTTTTGAGTCTTAGATCATGTTTTGTGTTTCGAAATGTAAACTTTAACGGTAACATTTCATGGGATACTTAAAAATTATGCCTCTCATTAATCCTAATGATCTTCACTAATTTCAGCTTGTAAGATGCATACCATTTCTAAACTTTGTCTGCTTCATCTTATTTCAACGAGCTATTGCAGTTGCCTTGAAGATAGACAGTCCAGTGAAGATCATTCAACAATTGGAAGAATTAGAGATGGAGTAGTAATTCAAGAGATTGATCTTGGAGCTAATGAATTGAAGTTTACAGTTCTTTGGTTTAGTGGTTATTTTTCCTTTTGAAAAGTGATTATTTTGACTTTTAATTTCTTTGTTCAGTCTTGAGAAATTTGAATTTTTGAACAAACTTAATGACAATCAGATAATTTACACGAGATGGATTAAGTCCTCTATTGACCAATGTAACTGTAGCATAAACCATTGATTGTGCTAATAAAGAAGAATATAGATAAGACTGAAGGAGTTAATTTCTTAAAAAAATTCACTAAACCTTAAGTAGAAAAGTATTATAAGTAACTAATAACTAATAAATTAAATTCAAATGTTCGATGTACCAAAATTGGACATCATAATATAATAATATGATGTGTTATTATCTTCAATATATATAATTTATAAATCATATATTGATAATAATTTATTTATTAAAATAAAAAATTTGAAAATTTGAAAACTGTTTAATATAAGGCTTATATGCCAAAATGCTCTTCCAAAAGTAGGCCAAGGATCGAAGGACCATTGTCTCAATTTGGTCTCTCTGTTTTGTGGCATAATGACTTTAGTTCATAGTGTAATTTATGTAAATCATACAAAATATCAATGTAGGTAGAACTTCTATCGATATTTGAGAGAAAATAAAGAAGTTAATGGACAGGTTCCTTCCTACCAATATTTTATGGTTCATAAAGGAAGATTTAAAGAGGTTAAAATAAGATGTCTGATTGTTGGAGTATGTGAGAAAATTCACATCTTTAATATAAAGTGTGCAAAACATGTTTAAAGAACATGAGTTATTTAACTTTATAAGTGACTTGTAAGGTAGACCACAAATGCAACTTTCGAGGCAAAACGTGAAGAACCTTCTTAGTGTTATAGTACTTGCAAATGTTGTGATGGATCTCCAAATATCACCATTCATTCATACTTGCACAAGGGCAGGAAAAATAGTGGAATGCGAAATTGTTAGGAGAAAGGCAAGGAGAAAGTATATGAAACTTCTTAATGTAAGCCAAAGAAACAAAATAAGATACTATTTGGTTTATTTGTCAAGGTTTGCACTTTGCTATAGAATGTCCAAAATAAAAGGTAGGTGGGGATCAAATAAATTTCATAGTTGTGAAGAGTGAAAAAAAAAAGATAGGTAAAGACTCAATAAAAGAAGTCTACCTTAATGATTATGTTATGTCTGATGCAACTGGCCATGCAAAAGAACGTCCAAATAAAAGCAAAAGCAAACTAGATAAAGAAAAAAAATGATATACTATATATGTGCCAACGAACAAGGAGTCTTTGAGGAAATCATTCTTGAAAGAGTGCCCATGAATTATTTTGATGAAGGCGTTGAGTTCTTCTAGTGGAAATATTTAATTGGACTTTTAAGTTTAAGTTGCATAATTGTGTAAGTCTTAGTGAGCCTTAATTGATACATAATATTTGAATTAATGAACAAGATAAAGACTTGAGAGTAGGCGAGGCAAAATAGAAATTGTTGATAAAGGTTGAGAGTAGGCGAGTATTAGCATGCAACGATGCATATTGGCAAAATTTTTTGACTAAATATAAGATTTAGATGTGAGATCAACAGATAAAATTTGTAACTAAGTCATGCTAAGGTTGTGAGTACAAGAAGACACTTAACTTTGACAAGAAAGTTAAAATGTATGTAATCATGCGAGTTTTACCATACATTGATTGTTACTAACTTAGGTTTTGAAGTAATGTGATTGCACCATAAATGTGCTTGGATAGACTATATACAATTATAGCATGGGATGACTAAACTGAAGGTGCAATGATGTGTTAACACATGGTAAGAATATGCAACCAGTGACCCAAGAAAATGGGAGCACAGCTTAACAAAGTGGAAGTGGTTTTTTAAGTAATGAAAAAATGGGTTAGATGACATGGCAACAAATAAGCATCATCCAAAGACTCATCCCATATCCAAAAGTGAGGTTAATGCCTAAAGTGAATAACTATCCACAAATCGGTGGAATTAAAGAAAGAAGTGACATCTTCTCACCAACTCAGTCCGTTGGATGAGAAGGTGAATGATTTTAGCTTAATTGGTCCTCAAGTTCTTATGTTTACTCATTGTTAGTATATTTAATCATCTATAAAAAAGTTGAGAGTTTTCAGTAAAAGTTCTTGGTGAGAAATTTAAAAATGAATAATTTTTTGCGTTTTTCTTATAAATTTCTTCAAATTAGAAAAAACTCGAGTTTCTTTTGTATTGATTATTATGAATAGATTTTTAAAAGGTCATCTGTGTTGCATATCTCTGGTTTGTCCAATTTGAAAGTAACTTAACACTGAAAAAATTATTTTTTATAACAAAATTGACATAGTTTTATTTAAAAAGATATCTTATAACTAATTATTGGTCACTATTTATAACTAATTTTATCATAAATAATAAAATAAAATTTTGTCATATAATTGGTTACTTTATTACATGGGTTATACACACAAATATGAAGCGAGGTGATTTTATAATCCAATTTTTGAAGCCTACTAAAACGACAAACAATTACCATGTACTTACATTCTTAAACTTCAACACTGATAAGGAAGAAAGCATCATCTTTCAAAACACTTCACGCACTTTATTTACATGTGGTTGTAAAATTAGGAAAAGAGAACGTTCCTTTGCCTCCTCAAGCTCGGTCATCAGCATTTCCTGAGGTGGGATGTCCCAAATCAGAAAAGTGATTGTCAATTTTTTCAGAGCTCTTACACTACAAGAAAATCATGAATCAGCGACAAAAATTTACCGATAGAATAAATACTGTAGTTAATTAAAGACGGAAAATTAATATCTATCGGTAAAATTGTCGTGAAAATTTTCATTTTAAGACGAACAAAATTTTTGTTAGTAAAAGTAGAGGGAAAACATTCGCGCAAATTTTATGACGGAATATAGCGACAAAAATGTCATACGTGTAGGTAAATTAGGCGGGAACGCTTCCCACAATTAAATAGCATTGGGGTTTACCGACGGATATATTTTCAGACGGTATAATTGTGTCGTCGACAAATTTACGCGAAAATGCTTGGTATAATTATCAACATCAGTTTTTTACCAACAGTAATGTATTATGTCGGTGATTTTCCAACGGTCTGCCCACTTCGTCATTAACTTCATATTAGTCGTTTTAAAAAATCGAAAACGACGTCGTTTGGTTTAATACCAAATGACTTCGTTTCTGTTCAGGGTTAAAACTCCTTCCGAACCTTCCCCCTCATTTTCTCCTCTGTTCTTTCTCTATTTTTTCTCCTTCCTCGTCGTTGCTTGTCTGTAAGTTCTCCTCTCCTCGCCGTCGCTCTTTGTCGCCATCGCTCACCGCCGTCGATCACCCACGTCATCTTCTTCCTTCCTTCAGGTGCTTCAAGGACTCTTTCTGCGTGTCGGTTGAGGTAAGTCAATTTTGTTATTTACTGGGTTTTTGTGTATTTGGTTTAATTTGGGTATTTGTTTGTCGTTTGAACCTATCATTTGAACTTGTTGCATTTTTAACGTAAATGACCTATATTTTTAGGTTGCTGCATTCTTCTATTAAATGATGATGGGGGAGGAACTAGTAATGCTGATGATAACTTATCTATTTTCACATATCCTGGATGAACATATGGACGTTCAATAAGAAGAATGTTAACAGAGTAAGAAATTGAGGCTGTCTATAGTTATATTTTATTTAACTGTCAAGCGGTTCAACCTTTCATGCAGTAAGTTGACATTGATTATTTGGGTTTTAAAATTTAGTGTTATTCATAACTGAAATACATAATAATGTTTTTAGATTATACGAGAAATTGTTACGCGAGCTCATGCCCGACAAAACACAGGATGATATCAATAAAAAATTTGGAAGACACTTTCCTCGATGGTTCGATCAATATGTAAGTTTTCACTTACAAATATTGAAATGATTGAATTATAAAATTAATGTGTTCAAATGACAATATACTGTTTAATATGATATTTTCTTTTCTATAGGCATTAGAAAATTCAATAGAGAACAAGTTCATATGTGATCTTGCGAAGGAACCTTTGCGAACTGTTAAATCATATCCAGTGTATTTCTTTAATAGATACAAATATCATACAGAATATCATGGTCATAGTATGAGAACAATAAATAGTAAAGTTTGCATACAGGGAGAATTGATTGATTACTATGGTAAAATTATTGAGATACTTGAAATTGAGTACCCTGCATTGCCAATAAAGCGAAGTATGATATTAAAGTGTGACTAGTTTGATCCAACTCTAAATGTTGGTACAAAAGTGCATAGCCAATACAATGTAGTTGAAATCAACAAACGAAGAAGATTTCGATAAGTAAAACCTTTTGTGTTAGCAATGCAAGCGATTCAGGTGTATTATGTCCCTTTTTTTAGTTTACGACAAGATAAGTCAGATTGGTTGGCCGTCTGTAAAGTTAAACCTAGAGGTATTTTTGAATCACATGAAAAAGGAGAACAGAGAATTGAAAGTAAAGAGTTTCAGGAAGATGTTTATGAAATAAATGCATATGTCGTATATAAGGATAATAAACCTTTGAACGATCCACGTAATGCATATGTTGAAATTTTATCTGGAGATGATGAGGAGGGTCAGAGATCTGAAGAAGGGCCTAAGTTTGATTCAAATTCTTCAGAAAAAAGATGATTTTGATTTACAATTAAGTGATGATAGCGATTAATTTGTGTTTGT
>JANIIA010000009.1:3602830-3620026 GCA_027478495.1 Erythroxylum alaternifolium | reverse complement strand
TATTCTGTGGATACTGTTAGAGGCCGGACACTTGTGCGGCTACGGTGGTTGAGACGGATCGGTTTCGGAAACGGTTCAAAGGATGCATCAAGATAAAGATCAAGCTTCAGAATAAGGTACGAATTAAATTTCGTTTTATTATGATTCGTGTTAATCATTTTATAGAATTAAATAGATATTGGTTTTCGGGAAATCAAAAATCACGAAAACGTTTCGTGATTATTCCGCTACAGTTCAGATCAGATTCGGTCCCGATTTTCCAACACTCACGTAAACAATGACGTCTTCTGCATGATCGAACGTTGGAATTGCCAACTCTTCTCGTTCCAGGAGAGACTGGAATGTAAGAAAGAACACCAGAAAGGAAAGAATCATTTGTTAGGAAATTAGTAAGATGATAAGTACCATTAATTAAGATTAGAATTAATCCTGTGGAAACATTGCTTTAGTTTTATTCATTTTTCTTTTATGAGAAGATGCTGCTTTAACAACTTACCTGCAGAAACCATTCGTTAGCGACCAAAAGCCTTGCCCGACTCGCTGAACGAAGAACTGCTGCTACTTTTGTATCAAGCAACTGCTTGTTTTGGCTCCTGCGGTAAGGATCTTCTTTCCAGTAAAGAAAGGCAGATTCTAGCTTGCTCAAATCTCCCAAGCTAATTACCATTATGTCACCGTTTAATGACAGAGTAGAAAGTTGTGCAGATGATATGCAAGTCAATCCAGTGGTTTCGGAGCTTCGCAGGAGTATTAGAGATAGGCAGAGGCCTAGTCGGTTCCACAATTATATTTTATTTGTGTTATTTTGTTTTATTTTTACGTTTGGACTACTCTAACAATTATGTAATTATTCGGGAGAGAGGGGGGGGGGGGGGGGGGGTGGATTTTCTTTACGGTTCTTTCCCTCGTCTGAATAGGCCGAACCGTGAGTTATTAAACAGGGGAGATTAGATATCACTAAAAGAAAACTTCAACCCTAAGAGACGTCTCTTCTCTGCTTGCAGCACGTCTCTTCTCTGCTTGCAGCAATCCCTCAACAGATTGTTGTTCTTTTTCTTCTTAATCTAATTGCTTTGGAGTCAGTAATTACTCGAAAGCTACATACCTGATACGTTAAACGTATCAGCAGCATAAACGAATAAAAAGCTGTTATTGTCATCGCAACTATTAAGACTAACAATCAACTTTTTTAGTTTCTTGGCCTCAGGAATATAAATTTGACGAAGATAACCATCTTCAAAATTATCAAGGGAAAGCTCTTCCAGAGACGTACTAATAAACATAAGGTTTTTTATTCCTCTAATGTTCACAAGTCTCAATCGGCGTAACCTCATCCAGTCTCCGATCAAACATCCGAAGTTTAAACTAGATTCTTCTAATGCTACTGAGTTCAATGATAAAACTTTAATACAACCAAACCGTGTAGAGATGCGCCGATACAAAGAATCAATTGGGATGCTTTCATGAACTTGTTGCGTTAATATATACATGGAGCTCCTTCCTCGGCTGAAAATTAATTCTGATATACTTGACACAACATGATATAGCTTCTTGTAGCCAGTGAACAATGTATTCTAGTTCATTTCGAGAATTCCCTTCTTTGAAAACCCAAGATACTTCAAAACTTTTCACGTAAAGTCTTTCACGGAAATAACTTGTCAGAAATTCATGAAATCTTTTCCTTTCAGTCGGGTCATCTCCTATTTCTTCGGAATTGATTCTCAACCGACGAACTGATTCGCTAAACCGTTTGTAAGTTTTTGACTAACAACGAAACCTATCAATCCCTTCTATACCAAGAACCCAGAGAATCTCATGAATGATACGGTCCGGTAAACGAAGGTCCAACTTGACGAGCAGGCGGCTCCAAAACCGATGGTAGCGGAGGTGGTGATGGTGGCTCTTCAGCGTCACTTTCTTGATCAAGAAAGTGAATGAAAGCAAAGTTGGAGTGTTCCATATTGAGAGCCTTGAATTGAAGCTATTATGCGCCGAAATCAAGAAAATAAGACGAGATCTTAATAGCAAGAAAATATCTGAAGCTTAAAGAAACAAGAACACACCTTTTTCAAGAAGATAGGGGAGTGGAAGACTTATCCTGTATAAGTTTGGGAGATAAGTTTCAAGTTGATAGTTCTCGGCTTTGTGTATCATTTAAGGATGTATAGCCATGGTATTAATTTACAGTCATTATTAATTAATCATGTGACAATGATTAATATTATTAAGTCACTTATTTATACTAATAAATAAATTATAATATATAAAATTAATTACATTTTTATAATAATTATTAATCATAATAATTATAAAACTATTAAAATAATAATTTTAATATTTTCTCAATAAAAAATTAGAATATACACAAAATTAAATATGAATATCTTATCTAAAATCATATTTTAACATAAAATATCCTAGCAACTTCCACTAATATTATTGGTTAATGTTTACTTTTCTATAGATTATCAATACGCCTATGTAGTAGTTAAGGTTAAAGCTGATGTTATTGGACTTTTTTAAATTCTGCATATCATCGGGATTTATACTGGGGTGTTATTATTGTTGTTGTTAATAATTCATTATCAATACATTAATAATTTGATTTTCAAAATAAAATAAAATATTGAATTTCAAGGGTTTATGATCTACCAAAACTAGAAAGACTACTCTATTATTATTTTTTCTTCATCTTTGAATATAAAAGATAATCTCAATCCAATTTGAGTATTAAAACCATAACATACTTTTCATTAGAACAAGTAAGAATCAAATTTTATAAATACAATTCAAATACTAAAAAGGAATTAATTTGTTATATTGTTTTAAATGGAGTTGATTACTTAGAGTTAGAGTGAGTTTAATTTAATATTTGACTAATTTAAATTTAATTTATTAATTTCAACCGAAATCAAATTTAATTCTTCAACGCTTGGCTTGAAGAGTATGTAAAGAAGTCATTCTTTGATGGAGGCATGAAAATGACAATTTTCTTAGTGAAAAAAAAAGAGTTTTTTAAAGGGTTAATTATAAAAAAAGTTTAAACTTTCGTTATTTTACCCAAATTTTAAAAAGTAGTAATAAAATGTCTAAACTTTTAATTTTGTTCAATTCTAACTCGAATTTGAAAAAGTAATAATAAAATACTTAAACTTTTAATTTTTTTATTATAACCTAACGTTAGTGTTTCTGTTAAATTTGTTGACGTGATTTACTACGTGTTTTAGAAACCTTAACTATTAATACATGTTAGTCAAAATTAATACAACAAATAACGATTAATGAAATGACGTCTTTTAATCACATAATTAAAACAACGTCTTTGTTAAAAATTAATCTAAATCAGATTACATAGCCTGGACGACCTTACGCTTTGATTTTAATTTTTCTTTCGTTTTTAATTTGTCCTCTTGACGTCATCACCTTTATATTTTTAGATTATACAATCCCGATATTTTCACAATAAGGGCATCAGAAGAATGAACTAAAAACGAATAGCTTATTAATATAGTATGCTCTAATGTGAGAGTATTTTGGAGCGTCAAAAGAATAAACAGAAAACAAATGAGTGAGGGCATTGGGAGAACATCTGACAATGTCAGGTTAGAATTTAAAAAAACTAAAAGTTTGAGCATTTTATTGCCACTTTTTAAAGCTTGAGTTAGAATTAAAAAAATTGAAAGTTCGGACATCTTATTGCTACTTTTTAAAACTTAGGCTATAATTAAAAAATTGACAAAAATTTTGAGCTTTTTTTGGTGATTAACCCTATAATAAATGTAAGTATTAATAGGTTTTAAAATCTAACCAGTCTGGATAGAATAATAATAAAAATTTTAAATTGGGAGTTTTTTATTCAACTTTTTACTTTTTGGTTTAATTTAGTTTAATAATTTTTGTTGTTAAAAATAATCAATTTATTAATTAATCAGTCAATTTTTGTAAATTATCAAATTTTTATAAAATAAAATAAACCGAGTAATTTCTATTTAATAATTTTTAATTAAATTTTTAATTTTTTAATAAATAAGAATAGTCTTTTTATTATTTAATTTTTAGCTAATTTTATAAAAATTTAGTACTGATTAAAATTTTTAAATCTTAAGTCGCCAGTCTAAGTTTTTTTAAAATTACTAATAACTAAGGAAAATATGATAATAGATACTCACATACATTCAAAGGTAAGTCCTTTCTCTAAAGTTACCAAGTGGGTCATCATCAGTTAATCAGCAATAGCAAAAGCAGAGTAAACAAAAATACCCACAAATGACTCTCGAGGGGATGGTGCATAAAGAAAATCATTGAACAGAAACAGACATGCGGATATTATTAACACAATCGAGACGCTCCTTTTTAACCCTCTCTGTGTGATATGATAATTCTGGAGTCCAGTCCAAAGCTCTGTGCCACTCTGACACCAACATTCAGTTGACCGTACATCGAAAAAGCCTTTACCCAAGCAAGCTCAGTGCTTTTCGTCTCTTTCTTTGTGTCTGGCTATCGAGCTCCACGAGGAAGCTTTTTGGAGAGAGAAAGATAAGAGAAACGTTACTCTAGATTCCCTGTAACAAGAACGTTATAGTTACAGAATCAAGAGTAGAGCTTCGGCAGAGCAACGCATTCGGGCAGTACGCACTCGAAATATTTGAGATTTGTGGAGCAATGGCGACAAGATTCAAGCTTATCTTTGCCATTTCACTGTTGCTTAGACTATTGGGTATCTTTCTGCTTTCTCTGTGATGCATCTTTGATTTTTACTATTCGTGCATTGCTCGTTAGTAATCTCTCTCTCTCTTCTGTTCTTATATTTTTCTTTCATCTTCCCTTTCTCTGTCTCTCTTGCTTTTCCTGTTCCTTTTATGTTTTTCTTCTATATTGCGTGTTTTTATGAGTACTTTTGAGGTTGTGCTCCAGAAGAATGAAACTTCTTGTAGCTTGTAAGGAAGATTTATTGTTTTTGTGGAGTTGGGCGGAGATTTATTTCACCCCGGGTGATCATTATTCATCTCTATTTCTCTGTTTGTGCTTTTTGCCTTCCTGTTCTAGTTCTGTTTATTGATTTAATCTAAGCTCGCTGAAGAGATTGAAAACCAGTTCACTGGATGATTCTGCGGCTTCGAAATTTGCACAACTCCGGGATCATATCTATAGATTTTGTGTCGTCCCTGCTTTAGTTGTCCCGTAACTTGACTCTGATAAAGTGTTGCCCATTTATTCTCTTTAGATTATAAGGTGTCTATTTCAGAGAAGAATTCCATAACTGGTATTTTTTTATAAATTTATTCTGTTGGGTAGTACATTTTGAAGTTGTTTGACAGCTAGAATGCAATATAAAAGATTGTGGACCTTTATGCTGTCATTTTTCTTTTTCGTAAGTGATCTGTATTTGAAATTATAACTTCCATTGTTGTTCAGAATTTTGGTTCTCTTGAACCAATTGTATTATAATACGACCTTATTAAGGCTTGTGTTTAGCTGGGTTTGATTATGTTCTGTGCCCTAGAAGTGGAAGCCTATTATGTTCTTTGTCTTGTTATGATTTTTCAATATCCCCTGCCTGATTGTTGATGTCTTAACCCCCCAGAAGCTGTCGGTCCTTGTATAAGGTAGCCATAACTAGAGAATTGGACCACTTTCTCAAAGTTATATTTTTAGCTTCATAAGAGGAATCTGAGAGGTAAGTTGCATTTTCAGCTACCTGTGAAAAAGATGAATAAGATTAGTACCCTTAAGAGCCGCGTCATTAAGGCTGAACCAAATGTTTTACAACAAGGACTAATCAGCTTTTAAGTTATCTCTTAAGAAAAACTGTTTTAAAAGGAATTTCAAACATTGATGAGCAAAAGCAATCTTAGAAATGACTCAAAGTGGAAAAATCATGTCAATTCGTCACTGGAGGCAGTTTGAATCTTCCAAAAATTTGCTTCTTACTTAAACGGTTGTGACTGGAGATATGTTTTAATATTTATGACAAAATATGTATAAGAAAGCTGATCCCTGCAGTTTCTTTAAACATATGTGAGAAGCTATCCCAATCATTGTTCCCTTCTGGATGTTGTCTCGCTTAAAATGCGTTGATCTTAGACAGGAATGTTGTAACTTAATTCAGCTTCTGTCATAGTTTTTTGCAGAGGAAGCACTATTGGAGTTTGCTATGGAAGAAATGCTGATGACCTCCCAACACCTGATAAGGTTGTACAGCTGGTTCAACAGCATAATATCAAATATGTGAGGATTTATGACTCCAATATCCAGGTTCTCAAGGCCTTCGCGAACACTGGAATTGAACTTATGATTGGGATTTCAAATTATGATTTATTGCCGTTTTCTCAGTTCCAATCCAATGCCGATACATGGTTGAAAAACAGTATCCTTCCTTACTACCCCGCCACAAGGATCACATACATAACAGTTGGTGCTGAAGTTACAGAAAGCCCCAATAATGCCTCTGCCATGGTTGTACCTGCAATGCAAAATGTGCTGACAGCTCTTAAAAAAGTTGGTCTGCATAAGAAGATTAAAGTTTCAACAACCCATTCTCTTGGGGTGTTGTCTCGCTCTTTCCCACCATCTGCAGGGGCTTTCAATAGCAGCCATGCTTCTTTCCTGAAGCCTTTGTTGGAATTCCTTGCTGAAAACCAATCTCCTTTTATGATTGATATCTATCCATATTATGCTTATAGAGATTCCCTAACCAATGTGTCCTTGGATTATGCTCTACTTAAATCTTCTTCAGAAGTGATAGATCCGAACACTGGTTTGCTTTACACAAATATGTTTGATGCTCAGATTGATGCTCTCTATTTTGCCCTTATGGCTCTGAACTTTAGAACAATTAAGATCATGGTTACTGAGACAGGGTGGCCATCCAAAGGGTCACCCAAGGAGACAGCAGCGACTCCTGATAATGCCCAGACTTACAATACAAATTTGATTCGACATGTGATCAACAACTCAGGTACTCCTGCAAAGCCTGAAGAGGAACTAGATGTCTACATCTTCTCGTTATTTAATGAGAACAGGAAGCCTGGTCTAGAATCTGAGAGGAATTGGGGTTTATTTTATCCAGACCAAACAAGTGTCTATAATCTGGATTTTACTGGAAGAGGTGTTGTAGATGTGCCTACAAATGCTAGCGGTACCAGCTTTAACGGAACATCATGGTGCATTGCCTCTAGTAATGCATCTCAACTTGATTTGCAGAGTGCCTTAGATTGGGCATGTGGTTCTGGGAATGTGGACTGCTCTCCCATTCAGCCAAGTCAGCCCTGTTTTGAGCCAGATACTCTACTTTCTCATGCATCTTATGCATTCAACTGTTACTACCAACAAAATGGTGCTACTGACATTGCTTGCAGTTTTGGAGGAGCTGGAGTTAAAGTTGACAAGGATCCAAGTATGCGCCTACCTTATAAATAAGTTTGGAGTAGATATTCAGCAACAATCCAAATAAGATTGACCTGCATTTATTCCTATTTTGCTTGATTGGATGCTATGCTAACTGACCTGCTTTTGTCCTTGCAGGTTATGATAATTGTTTGTATATGACTGCTGGGTAAGTCTGGTTTTTTTTGGGACAAAAGTGTTTCCCTTTCTACATTTATTGCTAATGCTTGCCGAATTAAACATGATTGTGCATTTACTCGACAGGACCAACAAGACAGCAGCAAGAAACATGACTGCATCTGCCACCACGTCCTCCTCCACACAGAACAAGGTTTTCTCGTGGTTCATCAATAGTTTCCTCTGTGTAACTTTGGTCTCATATATTTTGGGAACTGGCAACGTAAAATGAAGCTGGCAGCACACAACATAGCCAAGCTTACCATGACAGATGCAGGAATGACTTTTTTTTTTTTGGATTGCCGAGAAATGTAAGTTTTGTAGCAGGCTCCCCCTAGTTTTTGTATGATAAATAGCATGTGTTGAAAGACCCCAGCATTAACTTGCAAATATGAGATACTTTATTCCTGCACAGCTTCCGACAAACGATGTGTAATATTATCAAAGGGATTGCTATTTCAAGTTTGTTGTGTCGATTACCGACAGGTATTTGCAAGTACATTCTCATCTTCCATTTCAAGTTTGTCGGTGTGATTTTTCTGATCTAATTGTCAAATCTGACCAAATAGATCAAGACAAATAAGTACTGCGAGAATATTATTGTTCACACAGGAAGTCTCAGTAAATTAGTATCTTCAAAATATTTTGTGATCGTAATTTGATGATTTGGCTTTATAAGACCACTTTTACATGGCCTCTTCTTTATACGTAGCTCTAAGTTTCGTGTTTAAGGTCGCCGAAGAACCGAGCAGATCGCAAACAATGGTGAGGGATATTCCATAAATCCCCATAGATTTCAACAACATTCAGGTAAAACAAGGGAATGAGAAGGAAAATTCTGAAAAGAAGAAAAGGATGACCAATTAAATTCAGTTTAAAGCATCCATCATATATAATTTAGTGCAATTTCAGGGAAAGTACCACACTTGACAATACCAAATACACCCAATCAAATAGTACAAAAAACAGAGATCATCATATCCATCAGCTAATTAAGCACCAAACCTTTTCTTTCCAAACAGTGTTTCCCATGATTTTCAATACTTTCACAACTTATTTCACTGCACTCAACAACATGAGGTAGGCAGATGCTAGGTTGTATAGAAGAAGCCAAGAGAATTCCAACCATAACCAAACAACATGTTCAAAGACCCTGGTCAATGAGATAATCTCCAAGCCTTTCCACAATCATATTGCATTGGGCAGGACTCATCGGTTCGTCATAAATGCCGATGATTAAAGCCTGATTAGTTTTCTTAATAGTAACACCACCAAGTCCCTGAAATTAAATTGATAAGAGGCTTAGGAGCAAATAAGTATGGCCCAAACGAACGCAGTAATACAGCTCCGTAGTTCAAAAAGCCATAACATCGAAAACCATGAAGGAATTGCATCATACATTCTAATACTGATAATAAGGTCAGTAAAGCAGATTTATTGCATTAAATCTGCAACTTGGAAAAGATCATCTGCTCCACAATTGTCAAGCATCGATCCAAACAGATCTACTCTGATAGTGTGTGAAAGCCACTCGTTTCAGATTGTAAAACTTTGGAACAAATTCAGTTCAAACGCTGAAAATGCAACCTTTCTAAAGTTCCCAGGCACATAAGTGTAGACACAAAAATCAAAAATAACTTCCTAGGTATGAGATCATCACCTTCTTCCCTCGAATAACAGCTCCTGGCTCGCCTTGGATTACCATATACTTGGTGCCACCAAGGTATAATCCAGTCGGTGCAAGATGCCCAGGTTCACTGAAGTCAGTCATGATGCCACTAATTTCCTCGGGCTTGAACTGAATAATATCAAATCAGCAATAAATACAGAAAGCCTCTTCCAAATCAAAACTAGAGTTTGTCCACAAACATGCATGAGATCCTGGTATGCAATTTCCAAGGACCGTATCAAATGAATCACGAGAATTGCAAATCCCAATTTGCATAGCATAAATGTTAAGATCTTAAAACTTCGACCATAAAAGTCATAACAAGTACTATCAGTCTCAATTGTGATGAAAGACGAACAAGAGCAGCAGCTAAGCGAAAAAAAACAAACCCAAAAATCAAGTATACCCACCTACCAAAACCATCCACAAACAAGAAATCTCCCACACCCACTGAATTTTTTAATTATTATTAACACCAATCCAACAATTAAGTAGATCAAAAGTCACGAACTTGAAACAAACCCAACTAGACATCGAATCGATGGAAGAAATTCAAGAAAGAATTTTCAATAAGGAACTAAAAACATCAGGTCTGAAAATGAAAGTATAAAACTCGGATAAAAAAAAACACCGAACTCATAAAAAATCAGACTTTTTCCAAAGACCCATAAAGCGAAATTAGTTAAGAGAAACAGAAAATAGATGACCTGAGGGAAGTTGGAGCTCTGAGCCCAAACACTGCCGTCGTGGCCGATGATGGCGGCGGCAGAGAGGTGAAAGCCCTCGATTTCGCACATAAGGTGCTCGTCGACGTAAGTCTGCCACGACATGGTTTCGTGTTGATCTCGGGGGATTCAAGTATGCGCTTAATAGAAAAGTTGTGGGTTTTGAGTTGGAGGTATTTCGCAAGCTGCCGACGAGAGAAAAGGAAGAGAGTGCGATTCGTTAGGCTTTGGGTTTTGTGTGCGTGTCTCTCTTTATTATCTGTGAAAGCCAGCAGAGAGACATGAATGCGTTAGAAATTATTAGATATTGCGTTGAAGCAACAAGACGTGGTACGCAAACAGTTTCTTTTAATTTATGAAATTACCCAACATTTTTAATTATTGTCTATTTTTACGGATGGTTAAAAAATTAATCTGATTTGGTTAATTTAATCTAAAAATTTTAAATTATCTAATTTTTTCAGTTCGATTTATTTTAATAATTTTTATTATTAAAAATTGATTAATTTATCGATCAATTTTAATAAATAAATTAATAAATTCTTATAAACTAAAATAAATAAATTTTTATTTAATAGCCTTTTTAAATTAAATTTTAAAATTTTCGAATTTTATTTGATATTTAACCTATTTCACAATAATGTAGTGTTGAATTTTTTAAATCTTAAATCTCTTACTCAGTTTAAGATTTTTATTGAAAAAATGACCAATAAAACTAATAAATCTCATTTTAAAAAGTAAATAAAAGAGAGAGAAGATGAATTAAAAAATTGGTCAAATTCAAATAAAAAGATACAATTAATTCTTTAAAACTTTATATTGAAATTGTTTTTTTTTTACATCAAATAATTAATTCTAAATATTCAACACTAAATATAAGAATAAAGGAAAATGTTACGAATTAATTTACAATTAATTAAAAATAAGAAAGCACCAAATCAGCTAAATCAATCAAGCTTTTAATCAGAAATAATTGAAGAGAAGGCTGACTAACCTATTGGATGCCTCGAAAGAGGTAAAAGCTAAGGGAATCTTTTTCTCTTAATCATAGTTTATTTTTATTTTTTATTTTTTAAAGTTAAATTTCGCAATCATAAATTAAATCTCCTTTATCTTTTGCTTTCAAAAAGACACTTATGCCTAATTAATTACCCTCAGTCACTTGTTAATGCCGATCACTTTCCAAATTGAGTTAGTTTTAGTGCATATGCTTAGGGTTAGTGACCATAATGAATATGTAATGAATATTGCATACAATAATATATAGTGTAAAATAATAAAAAATAAAGAAAATTTTATTTAAAACTTTTGCTAAACTTTTGCAAAAAGTTGAGACACAATCACAATTATAGACATTTTTCTTTGAGAGCCATCGCTTTTCAAACCTAAGAGTTCATCCTTTCATTGAGATCCACAGCTGTACTGCTTTCTCATTTTGTTTCCAATTTGTGATTATAATTACTTTTCGTGGACCAAATGTTAAGATTGCATAGTTTAAAGATGGAAGTACTTAAGATATTTTATAGTTTATGTGAAACAGAACATGGAGCCAACTTAGCAAGCATGTCCTTGCCCATCTTCGCAAAAGATCTACACTTGAGTGAATTGTTCTTGTTGACAACTGAGAGAACACCAGGAACAATCAATTTCGAAAATGTTCATTAGAACTTGATGCCATTTTCACCATGGAAAGGTGACAAAGAAAAGATAAAACTGGAGGAGTTAACATATAACATCAAGACATACGAAGGTTTAACTGCTAAAATACCAAAGGGCCAATATCTAATCTTCATACAAAGGTTATTATCTGCAGAATCTTCACTGCCAGCTCGAGGCTTTGGCTTTCTGCAGACAGCGTAAAACTTGAAACCGGAAAACAAAAAGGCAGAAAAGAGGGGCAGTGAAAAGTAATGGCGGAACTCCCAAGACCAAGAAGAGATAAATAGTAGTTGTAGTTTTTATGAGAAGTTTAGGCCTACAGCCCCTGATCAGCGAGGTAATCGCCCAACCTCTCCACAACCATGTTGCACTGTCCAGGAGTGACTGGCTCGTCATAAATGCCGAAAACAAGTGCTTGACCAGTCTTCTTTATGGTGACCCCACCAGATCCCTGCCATTACAAAACAAATCAAGCTTGTTACTGAATACTTGCCACACCGTATTCCATTCTGGTTTGAGGGTGGGTTTCTTTTTTCCTGATAATTAAGCATAACTAATTAGGTCCATCACCTTCTTCCCACGAATTACAGCTCCAGGCTCACCCTGAATAACCATGTACTTTGTGCCCCCGAGGTGTAAGCCTGTCGGTGCAAGATGACCCGGTTCCTCAAAATCTTTCATAATGCCCGTCACCTCATCAGACTTCAACTGCTTATCATGATAATGTTTATGAATGAATTAATGGAAGCAAGAAGATCAAACTTCAAGACATTAGAAACTTCAATTATTGTGGGTTCATGCATCAACAAATTTTTTAACTAATCCATTCAGTTCAGTGCAATGAAAACTCGTAAATTCGGAAACTATATTAACCGTGCCCTCGTATAACCAATACACTGACGTCCAAATGAAAAGAAAACAAAGAAAAACGAGAAATGACCTGAGGGAAAGAGGAACTCTGAGCCCAGACGCTGCCGTCATGGCCAAGAATGGCGGCGGCTGTGAGACGGTGGCTTTGGCCTTCGATGTCGCACATCAAATGATCATCTACGTAAGCTTGCCAGGACATCTTGCTTTTTAATTTCCTTAAACGACAACAACAAACGACAAACAAAAACGCTTCTTCTTCTGCTGTTTTAAGATCTTTCTGGTTTGCTTTTGTCTCTCTTGGGCCTTCTGTTCGCTTGTTGCCTTGTAGTATCACTTCCTGCTGCTTCTTTCTTTCTTCTACGTGTATGAAAAAGAAGTGAAATTAGCTCTTGCTGTATTTGTATGTAATTAATGTGATCAAAGGGAAGCGAGAGAGAGGCGGTGTTGAGTATAGGTGAATAAATAGGTGGAGGAGGGAGCGAGGAGTGCGGGGAGAAGCTTTGAAACTCAAATATTTGGTTACTTTTTCTTTTATTACTCATTGAATTAAGGAAACAAACCAAAAAAAAAAAAAGGAATGGAGGGGGTGTGGTGATTTGATGAGTTTTGTCCGTTTTGATCGGCAAAGTTTTTCCTTCACTTCCTGACCTGACCTCCGTTCTTTCAGGCATCCATTTGTTTCTGTTTCTGTTTCCCAAGAGTACAGAGTCTTCACGTGTCCTTCACACCACTCTATTCGCCTACATCACTAACTAATGCATATATAAACATAAATATCCGAAACCATTTCCAATTACTTAGGTATACATGTTCAAACCTCAAAGCCATAAAATTGTTCCTTTATGAACATAAGATGACATGTTCAAGCAATCTTGCAAATTTAATGTACCATGTTTAATTTTTAGTGATAAAATTTGTTAAAAGTCTTACTATCTTAAGAGTGAAAAGGTATGGTAAATCTGTTGAGACATCAAAATTTTAAATAATTTATATAAAAAAATCAATCCATAATCATGCTGTTGGGCTATACAGCAATTCAACTACATTTTGAACAAACTCCATGAAAAAAAAAAAAATCGACTTCCTGAAGAATGAATGTCGTCAGTTTTAACCATCAGGGTCTCTACCCAAACCCCTTCTAAGGCCTAACATGGCTATGGCATGGTTAAATCTCGTGGTCAGAGACCCCAACTGAACTAGTGAAGAGGAGATTTAACTAATCATTTAGGCGGTATGATCTTCCACTGAATGCCACGCCAGTGTTCCGTTCAGGTTGGGCTTGGACACGATTGTTTGTTGGGGCCGGAGCTCCTATTCTCCACCTGATAACCAATTTATGTCTGTTCTGGTCAAGGAAATGCACTAGCAGGGAAGTATAAAGTAGACACATTAGACAGAAAGAACATGCTTAATAACATATTCATATTCGAGAAATAAGGAGATTATAACAATGGTTAAGGATACACCCATCTTGGAGTCTTTAAAAGGTTCCTTCCAGTTGCAAGTGGATGCAACACGGTCAAGAAGTAATATAGATGCCCTGCAATTATTCCTAAAAGGTCTGGCAAAATCGGTGAACCGAAAATAACATCCAATGCAAGCATAGCCCATGGTAGGTAAAATGCCTGGAAGGAAAAGTACAAGAAGAACAAACACATCAGATTCGAATGCTCATGTAAGAATGCTCATGTAAGAAACAAGTCCATTTGCAAAATCTCATGATGGACTACCATTCAGCATACCTTCAGAGTAACGAGGCCATATATGTTGATTTGGGCATTAGGAAATTCTCTACTCCAGACATAGACGAGCATGAACACAAGCGATACCCCCAAAAATGGGTTATAGAAAAAGGGGATGGCAGATAGTGCCTACATCAGGGAGACACTTTCACTTCAGTTGCCTTCAGTGTTACTTTAACACATATAATCAACAATTACCCGTTTGCAAAGCCTAAAGCATATTTTAAAGCTTCTTTATGCTTCACAAATTCACAGAAGTGGACTTGTAACAGTGAAAAAACATGGAAGGAAAAACAAAAACATTGATTCAAAATATATAATTCAAGCTTATAAGTTCTAATTGCAGTTGCAGAATGAAAAAAATCTCTCAAGTTCACATAAAAATGGGTCCGAAACAAATCTCTCAAGTTCACATAAAAATGGGTCTCAATCATAAGCAAGAAAAGTAGACAATAGCCACAAACCAGTAGCGTCAATGCTCCAAACATCATCATCCACAGGAAATCTGCTGTACGCCTATCGAATGGTCCCCTCTCCAGTTGAACTCCATATCTTGCTCTGTACAACCAAAGCAATTAACCATGAAAATATTAACGCTCAGAATCTGAAAATTGCAGTAACACCCTGCGACTCCAAGTTACCAGTAAAACAGGTAGGTCAGAAATAAATCAGATTATATTCATTCATCTAAGAACAAAACTTACATCATTAAGAGCCGAATTCCAAAATTGATAGAAAACTTCCCCAGGAAAAAGAAGTTTGTGATAAGCCTCCATATCTACAAAGAGAACCATCTATAATCTGTATGAGGTTTGTGGAGTAGAGAATAGCTAAACAGAACAGAAAAGGTTCGGGCATACAGAACTGATAACAAGGGAAACTGTGACATGGTTGATGGTTGGATGAACACACAACACAAACAAACACACACATATACGTATACACACAGAGAGGGGCAAGAAACAAATTGGAGTCATTTTTGGAGCACATTTCCACCTTGACAATTTGACTTTAATTCTTGAAAAAAGAATGCCCATCTCTCAAACAGTTAAATAAGGGATGACGCACAAAAGTTTATCTAAGAATCCTAGTGATCTTATTTGAACTGAATCTGGACTCTAAGAATACATTTGTGGGTTCAGATCACCTGTTCTCATTTCCCTGTGCCTACTCTGTTCCATGAGCATCTATCCATCTAATTTCTCTCTGTCCCATTTATTGGATGGATGGATACTCATAGAACAGGATAAGCACAAGGTAACGGGAACAGGTGATCTGTTCCCTACATTTATGACCAATGAAGACCAACACCCATCATTATAAGGCAGACTGCCAGAGTGCCAGCACCAATATCAATAAACTCAGCCACACTGGAACAACTTCAGAGACGAGGTTGGTCAGCTTTACAAACTGAGGGCCTGAGTTTGCTTTCATTAAGAATACATACAATCCCAGCAATCTCTATTTGTCATTCTCTTACCAAACGCATATGAATGGAGAAAAAATTACGAGTCTAAAAAGTTGCGAATGTTATGTCAAGAACAATAAATAGATATAACCTCACCCCAATTAACAGTCTTAAGAAGCAAACAGAATCTACAATTCGACAAGTGATCAACAACATTGAAACACGGTTGCTAATAGCAACAAAAGTCCATCTCCATACACAAAATTCTCTACAGAACGCAAGTACATTACCAATAACGCACAATAAAATACTTCAACTGCAAAACAGATAGATCCAGGAACAATTGAACCCAAACCTGAAAATGAGAGAAAGCAAGTTTGTAGCTGAGGGCGATAAGTTGCCAATCAATAATTCCAAGTTGATATGCGGTAGTGAAAGCCAGGCACAAGGTCCCATAAGCCTTGCTTATAGGTGGCAGAGATTGGTAAAATCTGGCAATTAATTCAACAACAGAACTTTAAAAAATCAAAAACCTTAACACAAGCCCTTGTACTAAAGTTTGTAGATAAGGTTCAAGACATTTTCCAAACATAAACATAAGAAATATAAACGAATCTGGGAAGATGGGTTCGAGGGTTACGTACTCAGCCGGAGAAGACATGGTGACAGAAGCACAAACACAGAGACCCGAACTTCAGTAAAGCTACAATCGCTGGTTGAGTTGAAAACGATGGATGTCTTCGAAATTCCAATTTAAGTCTCTTTTTTCACGTTTTAATAGAAAGGAATCTCGTAAACGGCTGGTCGCATCTGGAAGTTTCCTGCTCGGTTGTTATTTACAGTGGTGTTCGGTATTCTCTGACTTGGAAAGGTGGTGAAGTAATTGGGCTTAAAAGCCCTTTACTTTTTGGATTTATTTTTAAAACTCTTGTGTTGAGATGGATCAAACTGACAGGTCCACAAGATTGTTGACTCAGCTCATTATTAGGCTTTAAGTCCAAATTATAACCATATAAACAAAATAGTATCGCTTTGCTTAGAAATTTAGATATCGAACTGATCTAGCCTTGATTTTGCCCATAGGTCGAATCATTGAAAACACCTTAATTTAAACTCATGGTTCAATTTATTGTCATCCCTATTCTTCAAATTTTACGTATTAGCGAGATTCTTATATGATGATGTTATTGCTATTGTTGTTTTCTTATTTATTTTCTTTTCCAAAATAAAAAATATATATTTTATTATTAATGTCATTGTAGTTATATTTTTATTATTGATAGTAATTATATATTAGATAAAACTTTATATTAATTGAATAAATTTATTTTAATCTCTTATATAATATTTATTATAATTTTCCTAATTATAATTAAAAAAGCTACCATGCCGGTTAACAAAATTTTATTTTATGATTATTTGTTGTTCAAGTTTTTGGAAGTTGATGATAGGATGATAAATTTTTATATAAAAAATTTATTAATTGTTATTTTTGAGTTGCTATTAAAACTCTTCTAATCAAGTAATAATATAATGTTGGTAGGAAATAAATTTACATTT
>JANIIA010000009.1:3521706-3556830 GCA_027478495.1 Erythroxylum alaternifolium | reverse complement strand
AGGCACGTGTGAGAATTTTACATGTCTGAACCAAAGAGGCACGAACTTCATCAACTTGTACGTGAGGGTCACGAAAGTTGGTAGAATAGAATGTCAGCAGCTACCGACATCTGTCTTTCTCTCTCTCTGTCATAAACATAAAAAGCTAGACCAGGATTAGGTGAAACTCATGCAACTAACAATAACTAGAGTGAGAATGGTGAAGTTTCACCCGGAATTCTATTTAGTCAAGGTCTCGTACTGTTGTTGGACAACTGGAAATTACCATCAATAACTGAAGCTGCTTTCATTAAAGTCGAGTACAATAATCAGCCTTTTTACTTTCTAAGCTTCCTGAAGATTTACTGTCTGCCTAAATCTTTTGAATAAAATAGAAAAGATATATATGTTTATGCAGCAACATCAACAGCAGCAGCAGCAGCAACATCATAAACTGGGGGGAGACAGGTCAACATCTGGATTGGAAGAACTCATCATGGGTTGTACCTCTTCATCAGATATGAAAGAAGTGAGTATGAACTTTTTGACCCTGAAATCCATGAGACCCTTCTTTTCTCATTATTCCCAACTATGAAGATTGAAGAAGATGCAAGAAAAGGTAAGGAATAACAATAGTAAAAGAAAGAAAATCACTACCTTTTTCGTTTTTTACTAGTATTGTTATAATCTAAATTAAAGATGTAAACCCCGAAAACTTTTCTCTTTTTTCTTTCTCTTTTGTTCTTGTTTTCATTTTTACGTCTCGAAGCTCTTATTAACAGTAAAGAAGTATAGGCTTATATATCATATGATCTTAGACTTGCATCTAAGGCATTTTCCGGGTTAAAAAAGAGAGTAAAATGTATAAAGATTCTGAAACTAAAAACATATATGTTCTTCTTATTTTTTTCCTTCTGAGCCTAAAAGAAGAAAAGCATAAAGAACAAAAGCTGATGTTCGATTAGGGGTAGTTTCATTTAAAGTCGATAGTAACATGAGATCAAATAAGAGAAAATCAATCCTTTTCGCATTATAAACTATAATTTCTTCTTTTCTTTTCTAGTGTGGGAGTAGGGTAGATGGGGATCATGTGGAAATATATATAATCCAGCAAACATATAGTTTCCTTTTACATTTTTGTTTTGAAAGTGGATGATAGCGACCTGGAAACTTTTGTCATGCGTGTCCTCTCAAGATAGACAAACCAGATAGTGGAGAAGATTAAAAAGGACAAAAGAGGCAGCTTCATTGGTTTTGTTCATTGTTTCTTTGCTTCCTAATAAGTGCAACGAACTTTACTGTTCAAAACCCTAACCCTATTTTTCACATGCTTTTTGAATTCTTGGTTTTTCAGGAGTCATCCATTGCAAACCCTCAAGAGACTGAATGGTTGAAGTATTCATCTTTCTGGCCAGACCCTGACAACCAGGATCATCATGGGTAGAAGTACAAAGGGAAAAATAAATAGAGAATAAATAGAAAAGAAACACATTACAGACACCATCATCATCATCATCATAGTACCAGAAGCTTTCATAGTTGCTGGAAATTTCTTTTTAAGAAGAGGCCAAGAAACGCACATATATATAGCTTGATCTTTTCTTTTTCTTGTTTTTTTTAAAAATAATTTTGTTCTCTCTTTAGAGGGGCCTGCCTAAGGTCTAATGGCTCTCTGAAGTCTCAACTGAACTAACTGTAAAACAGTCCATGTTGGAAAGAAGGAAAAGAAAAGAACAAAAGGAAAAAGAAAGAAAGAAAACCAATGGAAAAAAGAAAAGAAACCAAGAAAAGGCTGCTCTCTGCTGACACTAGTATGAATCAAAGACCCAAAGCAAAATCTTGGCGCATGAAAATCATCACCAGCATGATTACTTTATCATCTTTACGCCTATTCTGATTATTTTATTATTTTCAAGGCATATGTATAAGCTCTTTTTATATTGTTCTTTGAAGAAACAAAAAAAGAAATACCATAGTATGTGTAAATTATATAGAAGCAAATGCCTTTGTCCATTTTTGTTGTTTTTGATCCATTTCCACTGCAAATTCACAGCTTCTTACAAATGTTCTTGTCGACGAGATTCGGTGCCTCAAGGTGCAACTTTCACTTCCTTTTATATAGTCTCGGGGAACCTATTTTCTAAAATTTTGAAGAGATTATAGATATCAGTTCCAAAAATATATGTTTCTAATAATTTTGAATTGCCATCTCATGCATGAACTTGTAACATGAAATGTAATTAGCTTATGCCATGTGAATATGAGTATTGGAATCTCTCGTCTTGCGATAGAGATGGATTCATATCACTAGATTCGAGTAGGTAGAAATCACAACTCTTTAGCAGTTTATAAAAGTCGTGCTTTAGCAGTTATGATTATAGAAGATGCTCAATTTTAGTCGCCTAAAGATGAAAACGCATTTGTCTAGTGGATAAGATCGCATCATAGTATGATAGCCTTTGATCAACTTAATTAATTATTAATTAGTTTAATATCTTTCGTTAATTGTAGGCAAAGATTAATGAACACAAAGGTATGTTAAATGGCGTACATGATCACTGCAATTTAAGCGCACTTGAAGAACAGGAAAGTTAATTTTGTGCTATTGTTCAGTCATGGTACTTAAAATATTTTAATAGAATAAAAATTAATTTCATCACCAAAGTTTGACAGAACATAGCATGCTCTTGTTTTCTTCATCCTTATGATTCCTCCTCTGCTAATTATTACCTACCTTGAGTAATAAATTCTTACCAGTCAGCAAAAATTAAGATAATTACTTCTCCTGAATGATGCATGATATAATGACTAATTAATTCATCTTCTCGCAGTTTTATTTAATTTAATAGAGTCAGAGATGATTTTATGAAAGGAGGCAGAGGATTTGATGAGCCTAACATAAAGCAAATTAACTTTAACAATGGTTATTACTTTGACATAGCCCCACTCCTCGTGATATTAATTACTTCTAGTTCACCAATCAAATGGTTCTTGCTCTAACATCAACTTATAATATTTGGCACCTTCTTTCTCCAAGTGACAAATCCATTAATGCCATTTGGATAAAACTTGCATGTAGATGTAGTTACCTTTCATTCCACCATTCTTACATCATCATGCATAATAGCTGTTTTAAAGTGGTTTGTCATTATACTCGTTAAAGCCAAAACAGGAGAGGTTCGCTTGTTTCCTTGTGCGTAGCTGACTGAGGAAAAAGAGGAAGTGAAGGTGGCGTTGGTTCTTGGTTGAGAAATGACATTAAAAATCAGGAATCTTTGTATTGTAGTAACAAAAACCACATTTAAGGCAGTCCCCTTTGTTCTTTTGCTACTTGGGAAACTTCTTTTGCAGCTTTATTTTATTCCAGATTCGAGCTTTTCTACATTACTACAGTATAAAAAAAATGTACTTAATCCTTCAAAGAAGGAGAGGTACAGCGAGAGAGAGAGAGGAACGTGCATGCTATCTTTTCCTACATGGGACGTGCATGAAATAAAGTTAAAATCAAGATGGAGGCTATAGGCAGCGCAGCTTCATAGTAGTTTCTCAAGGGAATAAAGTCGGAACAAGGAATGACTTTTTAACTTTGAAACCACACTTCCCACTGTTTACTTAGTGCAAATCTTTTTTCTAATATTGTTCGGTGTTGTACAATCACTGGAAATTGTAAATACTTCGTACAAAGATAGAGCTTTTGGTTACATGTAAAGCCAATTCGTGAATATTGTATGTATTAGCCTTTAAAAAGCTTGAAAAAGTAGAAGAATCTATGTAACGTGCGAACAATTTAAGTTATAGTTCCATAAATGTGGACTTGTGTTTTGCAACTAGTTCCAAAGAAGTAAAATTTTCAGATTTTTTTGCAAGAATTCGCATATGGAATGAACAAAAGCCCGGATCTTCTTTTAATTAATTAGTCATATATATGTTCAGTGAAGTAATGGAAGTGACTAAGATGCTAGATCCTCTAAGCTAATAAAAGTGAGATAATATGCTAACCATCTTGCCATTTAGTGTTAAAGAAATAGAAAACTTTGGTGTAACATCAACAAAGATGAGGTCTTGAGTCATTTTAAAATAAGGTGGTAGAGTGAATCAAGATAGTAGCTTGTAAGTAGAGATGCTTCGCAGCTGGTATTTGCTCAAAACAACCAACAGAGAAAGGGGAAGATCCTACAAACTACAAGGGAAGGTGGGGAAAAGAAAATTAGTTGAATGGAGAAGAGCAAGTGTCTATTTCCACATGCAATAAAGGGAGAAAAAAAAAAGGATAAAATGGGGAATGAAATGACTACTTCAGCTTCAACCTAAAAAGCTGAAATTCAATTCTTTCGCTTTATGGAAGATTTTGGATGCTTTTAAAGTTGGGTGGGGGTAGGCAAAAATTGCTAGGATTTCCGAGTGTAGCAGAGATTTGGTCCCATAAAGAAGTTGCAGGAGGAATTGTGTAGTGCAAAGAGGAATATCACAACATGGGCATACCAACTTTTTGGGATTCTTCAACAAGGGCTTTGGTAGAGCCACTTTCCAGAGAGTGGTATGCATGGCTTCTCAATCAGTCAAGTGTCTTATATGATCTTCATCCCATGTATTTGACTTCTCCAATTTGTAGGTGCTTCACCCATCGGTGTTGTTTAGGGACCAAGACAATGTCTACTTGTGTGATTGAAAGGTTATTGCGATTGGTTAAAAGCTATGAAGATGATTGGTTAGAGTTGGAAGGTTTGTCGAAACATGTCGTTGGTGGGCAGAGACCACGTAACTGATGGTTTGTAATACTTTTTCCAGGTGACGAAGACATGTAGGAGACTAGGTTTGCAAGCGGCGCTCGAGTTCAGGAAATGGTCAAATATGCTAGTGAGGTTTAGTTCACCATTTTTTTAATTCAATAGAATCTTTGCAGTCATCTTTAGGTGCTTTAAATAAATATTGGAATGTATGTAATAGTTTAAAAATAAATTAACAAATTTAATCAATAGCTATCCACTTTTTGATAGTCTGTATACAGATTTTAACGTCTACATGCACAAAAAACATGTATCCTATTTTTCTATCCATTGCAGTTTCTTATTTCTTCTCACGTTGATAGTTTTCAAGCATATCTACTTGCACCTTTTACCTCTAAACTCGGAGCATTTCATCCTTATCGAATTCTAACTTGGCTTGGTCCCAGTTCTCCGTGATACCCTGGGGAAATTTAGCTTCCTGCCGCAGAGATGAATTGATCGCAACCACTGATGTAGCTGTAAGCTGTGGAAAAACTAAACAAAAATGGCAAGAAGGAAAGCAAGAAGTACTTTATCTGTAATGTAACCCTGATTTTGGAAAATCTACATTCACTCCCATAAAACTGCTATAGAAGTGGGAAGTTTTACTTAATGGACACCTGCTGTATTTTCAAATGTCCAGTCTTTTTCGTTGGGTAAAAGGCAGAAGGCAACCAACTCACACCGCAAGTTCATTCTGCACTGTAACGATCTATCAAGGGTTGCAGATAACTTTCCGGGTTTATGAATGGAGCCTTGGTCATGTACAAGGTGTAGCGGTTATGACAATTCAATGCTGCCATGTACATACAATAATACAATACTGACCTTTCGCTGCATCATAGTTTCTCTCGTAACAGAAGATCACTGGAAACACGAACGTCAAATTTAAACTTATTTCATAACGTTTATCTGTACATATAAACGCTTAACAGGCTCGTGCCTCAGGCAGCTGGCCAGTGACAGGTCCACATACACTAGAAGCTTTCAATGATGCAAAGAGGCACGACAATCTAGCCATCATAGGCCTAGCATTGAATTTGGCGATAACTGCCAGTTCCTTACCAGAACTAACACCGTCACATGTGCTGTGATATCCTTCAAGATCTGCCTTAGTTATTAATACCGCGTCCCCTGCGGGAGAGTATGCAGTAGTACTTGGCTGGCGTCTACCATATTCCTGAACAGCCTGCTCATTTTTACCATAGACAAGTAAGAAAAAGGCAAGAAGGGAGGTTCTCAAAGAAAATATATCAAAAGAACACTTGAGAGAGACATCTTTTAAGCTAGTAAAATAGCAGGTGTCAACTGTATTCATCCTCAAGGCTTTCTTAAATACAATGGTTGATCAGGTTAGTAACAAACTCATCTTTCCAGACAAACAAATTAGCGTGCAAGCACTAGCTCAAATGAAACTGTATCCATCTATAAAGAAGTCTCAGAAGAAAATGACAATAACCACTCAGTGGCTGGATAAGATCCCACATCAACAATTAGCAGCTTGACAATTTAGTTCATAGCTGCCTAAAAAGTAGGGTAATATCTTGTTAGTTACCTTCCACTGAGATGGGGCAAGCAACACTCGTGGTCTTCTGGCCCGCACATAGTCCAGGGCAGCATTTGGTGTCATATGTTTATATTCTACCTGCATAATACGAATTCTCTCAATTCAACAGTGTCTAGATGAGCTAAAAGAAATTCCAATTAGATCTCCAACTACATAAGGATAAATTGAAACAGAAAAACTAAACCACAAAAGACAGGAAATACCAAATAACAGAGTACAATCGTTGTGCTTCTTCCCCGTCCAGCTTTACAGTGGACATAAGTGGTCCTGCCACAAGCTGCATTCCCTGTAACCATGAACAGAGATAAAAAGGTAACGGGCGTGCCATTCTAACAAGCTAAAAGAACATCGAACTACAAAAGACACCAAAAGTACAAAAGCATAGCTGACAACTGTATACTCACTGTGAATGAAGTCCACAGCTCGTCTAATGTCAGTAAAAGAAGGAGCAAAGAGATAATCTCTTGTGGGGATCACCAGGTGTTCAATCCCATGAGCCTGTAAACCACAATGTAATGCATCCATCTTGTGAGCTTTCAAAGAATAACCAAAATATCAACTTCAAAAATGCTTGTTAACATCATTTTTGGTTTGTAAACAAAACAAAGAATAAATAACATAAAGTTCATAGTTCAACCTGTGTAACTTAAAGAGATATAAAGCAGAAAAATTCACTGCCAAACGTTACATGGGAAAACCAAGAGCTCATAGAAGATATTGGTGATGAAGAAGGAAACTAGAACGCAATATTTAATTTTTTACGGAAATAAACCATAAAAGTGAGTCGCTTTGCAATTCAAAAACTGGTGAATAAACCACCAACCTAAAAGAAGCATAAGCCATAAGGTGTAGAGAATAACCCACACAATACAGGGATGAAGGAACCAAAGTTTCATATGGTTCGTTAAGAGTGATGACTCCGCCAACACCAAGCTGCTTCAGCCGAGGAACATCCTTTTGGAAAGGAACCGCGCCAAGTAACAAATGCTGCAAGACATTAAACAAAGAAACAAATCAAAATACTAATTACCAAATGCTTTGTCTCCACAACAACTTCAAAGCACAAACCCTCACGAACCACTTAACTATATAGAAACTGAAAATTTGTCCCCAAAACTAAGATAAATGAGAAAACAGAGACAGAATCAGAAATTGTCCTAGCGACGAATTTAACTGCGTGAAGCTCAATCAAGTAAAGATTCCAATTTTTTGGAACTATCGACAATTAAATAACTCACTTCTTCAGCTCACCTGATAATGCTAAAATCACTGAAACTAAGAAGACTGGGGAAACGGAAACTAAATTTGCAGCATATAGCTATATCTTTAGATCCCAAATACAAAAGAAAAGGAAAAGTAAAAACGAAACAAACAGAGAACCTTCAGAACCCAAAGCACTCAACGTTTTTCAAAATTTCTCGCAAACAAACACGAAATAAAATACCATAACCATATCCAAAACTACAAAGAAGATTGGGGTGAAAAGAGAGAACCTGGTCAACTTCGTCCCACCAACGGAACTCGGGTTGGATCTTGTTTCTGAATACATTATACAAAAGGGTTGGATAAAATAGGATACGAGCTCCCGCTCCCACCAATGCTCTCTTCGCGTCTACCTTCACCATCTGTTTATCATCCTTCCTGCCTCGATCGCACTCCACATCGTCCAATTCCTCGATCTTCATCTTCCACCCAAAAACAATCCTAGCATGAAATTGGAATACTGAATAATTGAGGGATTAGATTTTAAATTCGCAAAACGATGATTTGATTCCTAGGAGGTAGGAGAAGACTAGTGAAGGGAAACGAAACTCACACTCACGTTGCTCCAATACAATCAACGTTTGGTGTTGGTTGAGGGTTTTAGGAAATTTATATCATTTCTTCTGTCCAAAACGGTAATTAAATTATCACTCATTTTATATTTCGAAAACAATGATTCTTTTTGCTACTTTTATAAATTCTTCAAAATATAAAAATCGGAAAACACTTTTTCACTACAAGGTATGATAAACGATTGAAACTAAACTTGGCATGTGAAATAAGTAACGTTGAACCATATCATAACCGGCACTTCCAAATAAACTATACTTTCATTGAAAACACACTTAATATTTATTTATCCAATGAATAATTCAATCTTATCATAAAATAAATCATCGTGAATAAATACTTTGTAGAAACTAGTGACCCCAAATTGAAGTAGATAGGTTTGACGACTCGGGATGAAATTATCAGGTCAAGCCGAGTTAATTGAATTTCAAACTAAATAAAAAAAATTTTTAAAAAATATTGAACATCGAGTTAAGATTTATGTTTGAATTGTTCATCCTAACTAATCTGAAATTTGAAAATTTTTTAAATGAAACGATGTCAATGTTGTTTAAAATAATTAAATTTAACCGTACAAACTTAATTTTTTTATTATAAAGAAAGAAAAAAGATAAGAAGCTGATTTTTATAATTAATATAGATCAACTTGTAATTATAATTTAGTTTCAGTTTAGATACGGATTCGGTGAAAGGACAAAGCTTTGAATTGGGCCTGGCAATAGTCAAATACAAGTTCAATTGCTTCGTAACTACCAACAATCACTCCGTTTCATTTTTTTTATATATACATTAACTATTTTAATTTTATCGGACTAATCTTAAGTTTTTAAGACTTAATCTTAAGTTTCCTCAAATTTTTTCGTAGCCTGTATATTTTTACGTATAAAAAATAGTCACGTATTAATTGGTTAGTAATTGATTAATCACTAGCCCTGTTCAGTATCAAATTCCTATTAACCTTAAATTTTCTAGTATTTTTAACTCTCATATCATTACTGTAACGAAATATTCGTAATTGATCCGACTAAAGAATATATCTAGAGGGCTAAAAGATCATCAACAACAAAAAAATTTCCCTTCTTCTCTTTTTTTTGATAACTCGAACTCAAATTTTCTTATAAATGAAAACTAATTAGGTGGCTCGTCCTTGTCATTCCTGTCATATTTATGTCTATTATCCCATTTTGATGTAAATTTGCGTCTGGAGGTGTGGAGCTAATCACTTCACCGACGTGCGATGCGATTTTCAATACAATGCCTTGAACGGGTCACTTCTCCTCTTTTAAAGTGGTTAGTTCCAACGATTAGCTTCTGCTTCCTAATCTTCCAACTTACCCAACCACCACCATCATCATGATTGGACCCCTTAACAAGTATGAATTCGTTAGGCAAGAAAGAACAGCTGAAAGGAAACCAATTTGATGGCAGATTGGACTCACCCCGGCTCTTTACTGGACCTGATCCAATGGATCCGCCCAGAATTAGCAATCATATGTATGTACATATCAGTGCTAGGCAAAACTGTATGAACTATATAAAATTTATAAACAAATTTTGAAATCATTATATAAAAATTGTCATTATAGATAAGAGAAGCTACTAATCATCATAATGTTTGGAAACGAAGCAAGACAAAAGGGTTGTTCAAAAAAGACATAAAAATTTGACAGCCACTTAGGTGATGGTGTTACATCACACTAACCCAGTATTTCCAGAAAGCCATGAACTGGTCCAAATTTTTTGCTTAGAAAATGGAATACAGACATTTCTTCACTGTTGCTTTTCACATCCAGAATGATGATAAAGCCTCCATTATTGATTCACGAGCGAGAACTGATGGAATGGGCTATACATGCATACATACATATATATACATACGGTATCTGATTGGCTAATACTTGTTAGAATCATTTGAGATGAAGAACCAACTAGACGAGGATTTGACTCTTGTGTCTCTGTGTGTGTAGGATAAATGTAAAGATGACTAGCTATTTCAAAGGTTCTGCAAGTCGTTCTTACTAGAATTCTATCCTCTGAAACTACTATAATTATATTTTTGCTTTGATTTTTACTTGAAATTAGCTTTATTTTTAATATAATTGAATCACCCTTAACATTTTATTCTTCTCTACTCCATAAATGAACATGTAACGCATTTTGCATGGCTCTAGCTAATATGGAAGTAGGTGATATTGATAGTTTAACTACATCATTTTGACTTGATCACTTTCCATAAGTAAACATCAGTATATCCATAAATTGCATGCTAATTTCCTCTCGTAAATTTAGAAAAGAGCCTGCACTGAAGTTCTCTTTTCCAGTTTACTTTTCGATCATGTCATTAAAGTTGCAGCCTTTGCAGACTCCTCTACAGGAAGACTGCCGTTGGTTGATGGAGCTGAAAATATAAGTATATACGTTCTCCTTTTTTGGGGCCTTGTGTTCTCATGTTTTTGCTTTCTTCGGTTTGTTTGGAAAGAGTGGCCATGAAAGCTAGCTGCCTTCCAATAGAGGAAATGGAGGATGCATGCGCTTGCTTTATAATTGATTTGAAATCTCAATAAGTCGGCCTTTTTTCTCCAATGATGAACAAATGTACCTTGCTATAATCATTCGCACAAGGAGACAACTCCATGTTACTCACCATTAGTGAAAGCTACAGAAGAAGTTGCATTGCTTACATAAGGGATTTGCTTGTATCCAACATTTCCTGTACAGCACTTTGTCTCTGTTTCAATCTCTGACTTTTAGTTGAATATTGCCTTTTAATGGATTGCAACTACACAAACAATGAACTTTTTGGACTTCTTTTCGAAGACTGAAACCCTTCTGTCTCATTGAGCCTGGAAAGCCAGAATTATTTTGATGTAAGCAAAAGCTGTTTAATTGTCTATTATCAACACTCATAGGCATAGCGTTACAGTTTTTCTCTTAAATAATTGTTCCAGAAATTTTGTTTAGCTGCATAAGTAGGCCTCTTCCAGTCTTTAAGTCAGAATGGGAATAGATTGGTCCTAACATATAAAGTTGGAAATTTAAAGAAATGGAGAAACCAAAAAGAAAAGGGACGATCATTAAAGACCGAGTAACCCCACCATTTTTTGTTACTTCAATGCGGTGATCTTATTTTCCACTACCTTACAAACCAAAAATCCAATCAAAGTGAAGACCTTGGTAACCTCAACAGAACGTAATGGAGAGTAATTGGTTTCTCACTCTTCTACTTCTCTTCCAAATTATCCCAAGAGAATCTGCAGGTTTTACTGTTGGTGGTGGCATTGGTGTTGGTATAGGAAATGCAGGTGGCGGCGGAGTGTGGATTGGCGGTGGAATCAACAGTCCAACACCGTCAAGCTCCTCAGTTTCAAACCTCATTAGTGCTTACACTGCTCTACAAGCATGGAAATCAGCAATCTCCGATGACCCACTAAAGATCTTGGACACTTGGGTAGGTTCTAATGTGTGTTCTTACAAAGGAGTGTTCTGTACTAATGTTCAAGGTGAATTGGGTTCTTCCACTGGTCCAGTTGTTACAGGTGTAGATCTCAACCAAGCAAATCTTCAAGGCATACTCGTCAAAGAACTCTCCCTCCTCACAGACATGTCTCTGCTTCATCTCAACACTAACAGGTTTTCAGGGACTGTTCCTGATACTTTCAAAGACCTCGTTTCTCTCCAAGAGTTGGACTTAAGTAACAACTTACTCTCTGGTTCTTTTCCCCTGGTAACTTTGTACATGCCTAATCTCATGTATTTGGACCTAAGGTTCAACAGTTTTTCTGGGCCCATTCCTGACGATCTATTCAATAAGAAACTTGATGCGATTTTTCTCAACAACAATCAATTTGATGGGCAAATTCCTGATAATCTGGGTAGCTCTCCAGCTTCTGTGATCAATTTGGCTAACAACAAGTTGAGTGGAAGTATTCCAGCAAGTTTTGGGTTCATGAATTCCAGATTGAAGGAGATTTTACTTCTGAATAATCAGTTAACAGGCTGCATTCCAGAGGGCGTTGGGCTGTTCACAGATATGCAAGTATTGGATGTGAGCTATAATTCGCTGATGGGTCATTTGCCAGACACAATATCATGTATGGGTCAGATGGAAGTTCTGAATTTGGCACACAATGAGCTATCTGGAACACTGCCAGACCTGGTTTGTTCTCTGAAACGACTTCTGAATTTAACTGTTGCTTACAATTTCTTTTCCGGGTTCAGCCAAGAATGTGCCAAGTTGTTCTTCAGAAACGTAGGTTTCGATTTCTCAGTAAATTGCATTCCTGGGAGAAACATGCAGAGACCCCAACCAGAATGTTCTGTCATACCAGGAGGTGGGTTAAGCTGTCTGAGAATCCCGGCAGCACAACCTCTTGTTTGTGGTTCAATAGGCTCCTCATCTCCATGAATGAGGAGATAGAGCGTTCAGCTCTGACTACAGATGTTATTGTCCAACAGGTTGGTGATTGCTGTCTGAATTAATTAAATGGCAATTACATTAGAACCTCCTCATTTATTTCTCCATGGATTGGATTCAGTACAGTCTGAGCATTTTTAATACTCGTCTTTCGTATGAATAAGACAAATCTGCCAAGATATTGAAAGCAAGAGATCGAAAGATAGTGATCCTTCTCGTAATAATTAAAACCAAAGTTAAGCCTGCTAAAAGAAAATACAGCTATAATCAACAAAATTAGAAAGTGGTGTGTTCTCTTGATCACGTGTTGTGTCTATTTGTGTGCGACATATGTTGATTTTCCAAGTCACACTATCAGGGACTTGAACGTCTAACCTTTAGCTAATGGTCTAAGGACACCAGCAGAATTGTTAAAATCCTGGAATCATTTAAAGGAACAATCATTTTGGTTCTTGGTTTTCATTTGTTCCTGTGTATCAAAGATCCATATTGTGTGAAACCGGGCTTTGTCAAATCTGCACAAGCCATTAATCAGAACCAGAAAGTTATACCAATGTCATTACCTGGACAGAAACTGCCTGCTAAATGTTTCGACACAAGAAGCTCCACGGTCAAATTAGACTTATTCCTCGCTGTAAAATGTTCCCAAATCACTATAAGGAAACAGAAAACGAGTATGAAAATTGAACAAAATTCAGAAACCAACATTTAACGCGTGCATTTGAGTGTTAATGATGGAAGGGCATTTTTCATGAGGAAATAAAACTGACATTGCGTTCCATCGCTCTAGTATTTGGGGCGCAAAAGTTGAAAACCACAAACTTAGTCTTCTGCATTCTTAGTGTAAGGCATTAATTTGCTGATAATCAAATGGAACCAATTGCAGAGCAACGTAAACGGACAGTGCAAAACATAAACACTCGAAGCACAACTAAAAGTGGGACAGAAGATCTGCTCAACCTAAGGATGAGAGATGTCTGACTTTTGATCGTAGTATTATAGTGGCACAGTGCAAAACAGTTTAATGATGCAACTAGGCTGAGAAAGAAAGCCAAAATTTAATGAGAATCTCATTACCAAATGATGTGGATGCATGCCTGAAGTCATGTTTGTAGTTTGTTGTGAGGAATAGATGACAAATAGTGTATGATCTAAAATGGGAACTATTGACTGTAGGTGAAGCCCAGAATTTTCAAAGCCCAAATTTGGCCTAAACGACATCGTCCTCCTCTCTTGGTTGGTCGTCTATGTAAAGCAGTAAACACGAACGAAAACAAATTGAAAGAAGACAACTACAGAAAGAAACTGGAAGAAATACAATCCAATGGGGATCAGATTCGTCTTGATGGTGAACAAACAGGGTCAGACTCGTCTTGCCCAGTACTACGAATGGCTCACTCTCGAAGAACGTCGTGCTCTCGAAGGCGAAATTGTCCGCAAATGTCTCGCTCGCACTGACCAACAGGTTTCATCTATTTCTCTGTTTCCTTCTAAATTTTCAATTTCTTTCAAATCGGTTTTGCTGTTGAAATTGATCTTGGGCTCGGATCGCTTGATTGATTTTTTTTTTCCAAACTCAGCTTTCCCTTTAATCAAATTTTCTGTAAATCTTTTTTGTGTTGGTTTTATTTTTGGATTGACAGTGTTCGTTTGTGGAGCATCGTAACTACAAAATTGTATATAGACGATACGCATCTCTGTTCTTCTTGGTTGGGGTTGACAACGAAGAAGTAAGATTTATCTTTTTCTTCTTTTTTTCTGTTTTTTAATCTGTGAATTGAATACATGCGATTCTGATCCTGAAGCAAGTCTTTAGCATTCCCTCATTTTGCTTTTCAATTTTCTTTCCCTTTCTTCATGCAGAATGAGCTTGCGATTCTGGAGTTCATTCATCTCTTGGTAGAGACCATGGATCGGCATTTTGGGAATGTGGTAAGACCTGAACTAACGCATTTTACCACCTGAACTGGGTTGCTAAACTTCGATCTTCTTTCGACGTTCCAATGATTTTGATGTCAAAGTTGATAACTTTTCCATTGGGTCTTTGTCCTTGTTCTAAATCGTGATTCCTTTTCGTCAGTGTGAGCTAGACATCATGTTCCATTTAGAGAAAGCACATTTCATGCTGGAGGAGATGGTCATGAATGGTTGCATTGTAGAGACAAGCAAGTCAAATATCCTGAGCCCAGTACAGCTCATGGAAAAATCATAATGAAAGGACTGATTAGGCTGTCAATTCACTTGGTTCGGTATATCTGTTTTTGGATTTCATGTTTCATACTATTATATGAGCAGATCGTATAACGAGCTCACAGATCTTTTTTCTTTCACAGACACAGATTTCCAAGCATTGTTTTATACCAGCCATTTAGTACTTGAATTTCTTGTGCAACTATATCAGTTGTTTATGCTTCTCCAAGAACATTGCTTACTGCCATTCTGCCGCGCATATTAGCTCAAATAAACAGAGCTCTTCAGGCCTGATGAAATTGATCAGAAAGTTCCATCTTTACTCTTACATTTAACTCAGTTTTTTCTTCTACTTGAATTATAAAACTTCTGCTTAGGTGATATAGGACTTATAGTAACTCAAAATATTTTCGTTTTATAACTTGCTCCGAGTTTTGTATTACAATTATATATACTAGAAAACTCATTTAATTTAACTTGCACCACTTAACGAAATCACGAGTACAACTTAATCATCCAACATAAACTGTTAGGAAAACCGTGATCCCAAGTATTTGTTTCATCTCGAAACATGGGCATTATTAATTAAGTTTTTAGGTTACTTTATTTTATTTAAATATTTTGAATAACATAAGAATCAGATCTTTACCACGATTTAATTTCGGCATACAATTAAGAACACATGACATGACATCTCATCTAATGTAAACCATTGAAGTATGTCCACAGTTGGACTTTTAGATGACGCGTTAGGGCAGGTTCATCTGGTGAGCTTCTACTCATTCAATCATTTTACTTCCACGCAACACCTCTCATTCAAACAATTTCAAAATTTAAGCAGCAGACCTGTGCAATTTCACGCTATAATAAGCCGTATGAAAAGAACTAGATAGTGTCATGGTTTCAGTTAAATGTGGTTTTTTATATAGCACTCAAATCATTTTAAACTATTTAATACAAAGAAGAAAAATACGTAGTCCTTTTGTAAGGTCAATATGTTCCAAATTTACATTAGTTATGGTTAAAAACAATAGGGGCAACAACCAAAACCTGAGCTATATATAATTAGTTCACCAGCGAACACAAGTATGTAAATATATACACTCACTGTTCCCACTTAAAAACCACGGACTAAACAGTGAGAGATTGATGGGCTTCCCAAAAGCCAGTGCAGAAACTGGGAAAATCACAGAGATTTATATCAGAAAATTGTAACACACTTTGCTATGGTCAAACGTAAAGTTGCTGGTACACAATTTATTAGTTTATACCTACTCAAAGAATGGCCTTCACGATCGCCAGAACACGTCAGGATCGTTGCTGTACAGGGAGTGATCTTGAATTTCTTGGTTAGCCACATGACAATCAATTAGTCGCGCTTGGATAAGTTTACATAAAAGTAATCCAGAAGGAAGCATCCACCATTCACTTTCATCCCTGCTCAAACCACGAACAATATAAAACTCAAATAGTACATGCCAATAGCTATAACTAGCCTAAAGTGTAGGCTGAGCTGCTGCTGATACTTACATGCTAAAATTCCATGACTGAACGTTCAAATGCTTCCTACTCGAGTTTGCTTTGTAATGAACAAATCCACACACGAAGGAAACTACCTGTTTAAGATAGAATCAGAGAGATGATTTACTATTCACTGATGAAGGGCAAAGTAAACTGAAAGCAACTGTGATTTAGAAGTTTAAATCAAGTTTAACCAAAAAGAAATTTGAGCCGTTCCAAGAGTTTTTTGCAGTTTATAACCAAAAACTCGTATAGAAAAATATAGCTCAATATTCATTCCAGCAGTCTCTTAACCCAATTACGCTTAATACTAGATATATAGTCCCTCCTTTATCAGCCCTACCGGCAGCACCCAGATGTACATGTCAATGAAAGAAAAAACAAAAATAAAAAGCATATGAATCATGAATGATATGCATGAAAGATGAAGGCTTTTAGAGCCACGCACATGTACAAATTCCAGTATCGTAGACAAGTCCTGCACCCCCATAACTTAAAAGGCAAACAAACACCATTACTAAGCTCACTATATTTTTTAATACCTCATAAAGTTCACATTCAAAATACAGCTTGATGCATGATTAATAACTGATAGTTATTGGCATAGAATTAACTCCAGATATCGGATGAAGAGAATCATGGATATTTGATTTCATCGTCACTAATTAATTCGACAAAGACATGCATGATGTATGAAGGTCAAAGAAAAGGCAGCTACACAACTTACCACATTGATCAAGGATGTTAAGTTCCACAAAGCATATACACGTGCCAGACCTGCTGATCGCCTAGGTCCATGACTAAACAATGCACTGATTCCAGCTGGAAATGGAAACAGTATCCCAAGAGGAAGGACGAAAAGAACTAATAGGAAGGTGAGAAGTGAAATAGAATACATCTGCAGCAAAGTAAGTAGGACTAAACTAACGTCTCCTAGAAGTAGAATAGACATGAGAAGACCGACAAGATCCTGCAGCAATGGCACAGAATCAAGAGTTAGAATCACGCTTCCATAAAGTCATGCAAATATATTATTGAAAAATAAAAAAGAAAACGTTAACATATCTATAGTCCAGTACAAGCACTTCCATTACCTGGTGACCAATAGGTTTGGTGTTATAAAGTAACAAAGAGAAGGGAAAACATATAGATCTCCTAATTTTAAGTGTTCTCAAGCTCTTTGAATGTAAGATGCCTCCAAAAGTCCTTTTGTGAGGCATAAGATGATCACCATTGTTCAGGTATTCTAGTTGATTCCCCTTGCAAACTTGGCGTAAACTGCAATTTACATGATGTTTAGCAGTACATTAGAGGTAGGAAATATGATCTTATAGTGTAGGTATACTAAAGCAAGAGATGATAACCTTGAATGTCGCTCAGGAGGTGAGGAATGATTTTGACCTTCAATTGACTCTGAAATGCTCTCAGGCTCGACAGCATAAATCACCAGACCAAACTGGCAGTACCCAGAAGATGTGGGCTGAAACCAGGCAAGATCAGCCCGTATACCACATGTACTTAAAGTAGGGTTTCCATGGGTTTCGAGCCAGCTTATAACATGAACAAAGGTGCTTTTCAAGTGTCCACATCGGACCAAACGGAGTTGAGCATTTAGACCTGCTACTAATCGATACCAAATGGTTGGTGGAACAGCCTGGCAGCATTTCAATGTACCATCAAAAACTTTTGCATTAAAAATAAAAACAGAATCAGAAATGTGTGCATACTTGTTTCCGCATATTGAAAAGAAGGATGAAAAGGTGTATTTTTAAGAATTTACACAGATTTTTAAACGTAACAGCAAACCTGGCTCATGAGGCTAGTGACTATATTATCACTGTGAAGGCAGAAGGGAGTCATATAGCTTCCATCACCTCCAAAAACAAAAGATATGGGAAACCTTTGATGGAGACGAGGAGGAAGATCAGCTCTTTTCTCATCTCCACCAAGAAAAAAGTCGATATATGCAAGCATTAGATCTGGTGTTGCTGCCACCTACAGAACAAAAACATGAATGTTAACTTGAACACTAAGGCCAAAATTAGAGGTTCATCAGTTTAACTTGCACATCACTAGGGGCCAAGGTAATGATTAAAAGTTATTTTTGTTAATTAGGAAGCTTGCTAATGCATCTCTAATACTCATCCGCGAGTTATAGTTTTACGAGTTTTCCCTCTCTCTATATGCTATCCATAAGCATGCATATCCAAGTGTAGTATTTCACGCTAGGAAACAGCCTAATATATATGGTAAGATACCCTGAAATTCTCCCCCTCTATGGACAACCCTGCTGCCTTCAATATGATAGCTACAGCTATCATTATAGAGCAATGCAAAAGAATTGAAGTTAGGTAGTAGAATTACTGAAGTCGGATTTATTTTGATCTGCTTTTAGTTTAAAAAGTTCCTTATCAGCCAAAACTATTTTCCTAGAAAGATTATAAACTTCCAGGTAATTTTAGCAAATCTATACGTCCGTGGTAAATCTTATCATTATGGAGCCGATGCTTTCTTTCTTTCTATAGAGAATTGCACATGAGCGTGGAACAACCTAGGGTGACAATGGTGAAACTATCAAAGAACCAAATGAGCAATGTTTTTTTCAAGTCTTGCCTTCTGTTTTATACTGTAATATGCTCTCTGATCAACATTTCTCTCATAATGGATGAACTGTCTAGAAAATATGAATACCCTTAGTAAATTCAGTGCCAAAAATGAGCAGAGATCTAATGAATACTGTTCACAGGAAACTTTGTAACTCAAGTCACCGAGGTAATATGATGAAAAGTGAAAGTAAAATCCACAGAAGAGTAGAATCATACAAGGAAATTTCTGGCAGATATCACCTCAACAGGAATTATTCACAAGCAAGCCAAGTTCCAAGAATTTTAAAATTAATCACAACTTGACAGACATTTGCAATTCTGTGAAAGAATCTAGTACAAAAATAAAAGGCTGCAAATGAGACTGAATTACCAGAGCAGAGTTATTGATATCATAAAACCCTAATAGGATCAAATTCATCCATGTTCATGAATGCTAGCAAAGAATAGTAAGTAAAGTGCACACACAACAAAATTAATAGGAAAAACAAGAAAACATAAATGAACCTTGATCCCTTCATAAAGGGCACGTGAACGACAGGAGCGCAAGCAAGCGTGATCATACTCTGACCGAACAAAATCACGAAGTTGTTGCAACTTTTTTTTGCGGCGCTGTTGAAGCCAAGACCATGCAACTGGATATGCAAGAACAGAAAGAATGCTATATACAGATCCTTCCCACCATTGATAAGCAGCTAAACCATTTATCTCATCCACAAATCTATTGAATGCATCCTCAAATCTGTCATGTTGATGTCTCATTAAAATCTATTTGATACATGAACTCGCTTGTTATAAAATTACATGCTAAACTTTTGGCAGCTCTAACGAATGGGCATATCTTAGTAAATTAATACATTTCTCAGGAGATTCCAACTAAGCAATTGGAGAAGATGGCTTACACTATCTCAACTATCTGCTCTGGAGGATAGTGAGGTAGCTGCCAAGGTTCACCAAAAGTATTTGACCCCATAAAATACATCCTATGCACATGACTTTGAGATTCCTCCGTTCTATTTGTTTCCAGTACCTGAAAAGCAATTGATCATCACCTCAGAACAAGATGTGTTGCTAGCATCTCCCTTCAGGCTTTGTTTATTTAACACCATATGAAAAGTGCTAACATAGTAAAGAGAGCAATGAAATTGACCTCATTCAATGATTCCAAGAAAGGGAACGAATGATCTATGCGAGAACCATGCCGAGGAGGTAAAGGTGCCAGTAATTCATCACCCGCAACATATTTCATCCGCGCAACACTAAGTACAAGAGCTAACACAATGAGGAGACCCAAGAGAATAAGACTGAATAACCATGGTCCACCAAAAGTGTATATCAGCTCTTCAAGGGCCGTATAGCAGTTTGGCATGTGGTATCTATCAGAGACACATTGGTATGGACAAGGTCTTTCAGTGACACCTCCTAACGACAATTAAAAAGGGATGAATGAGATTCCAAAATAAAAAGACCAACAATAGCAAACACATAAATCTAGAAAGTTTTAACATTCAATGGAATTTCCTGACTGAAATAAAAGTAGTATGGTAATCAAAATTTGAGCAAGCAATAAATTTGAGATAAAGAGAAGTAGGGAAAAAATGAAACGGTCATCATGAAGCATATAGAAGCAGAGAAAGGTTTTTTTTAAGTACCTCGAACAACAACATACATTGCACGACTAGGAAGCTCATGGGGTGGGCATTTATGACAAAGCATCCTATCAGATCCACTAACATTCTTGAAAGTTCCAAGAGGACATTCCTGTAGCACAATTTGCTCAACCACCAAACTAGAAGGTATAGTAAATGTCAAACAGTCTATATGGAAGCACTGACAACAATTTATTGCTAAGGAAACACTCAGACAAATCAATGGACATGATGATCTTGTTGGTCGACCAGCTCGAATATGGATATCGGCATCTCAGTAAGGTACAACTAAATTAGCTTACTTGCCAATGGAGGTTTTACAATACTGAACGAGATATTAATTTAAGAATAGAACTTTAGATCCATGCAATCCTAAGTGTTCATTCATCCTTCGCTGTTTGCAACTACTATATGGATAAGGATCAAACACAAACAACATTTGTTGCATGATGAAGTTGGACACCAACCATGCAAAAGATACCATAAAGTCCCTTTGGGCATGGTTTTCCAGTAATTGTTCCATTTCCACCAGCATGTCCTTGACCTTTACCAGATCCTCCCCTAGGAACACAAAAATAGAAAACGGGCTCAAAATTCAAATGATTTTACGGAATATATACTTTAGCATCTTTTAAAAGGGGAAAAAAAAAAAGGCAATATGTGTTAAGAAATTATTTTGATGACAAATTGCATGACAAATATTGACAGGTAAAAGGGTGTTGGGAATTAATTATGGGCATTAACAAACCAATTTGATGACAGACCTAGTCTGGATGCTTCCGTTTGCAATTGCTATGGGCTGATACTCATCCCCCTCTGGAATATTTGACCAATGAAAGTGAACCCTTCCCCCACCTCCACCTCCACTGCCCTCTGGACTACCATGCCCTCCAATGGTCGAGATGGTAGAAGAGGAACCTAGTTCCACTGTATGTATAAACAATAGAATAGTCCCACCAGAACCACCCCCAGGACCTATGTTCGATGGTATCCTACCATCAGTTTTTTTAACATCTTCTCCAAAGCTTTGCCCATCAGCTCTAAGCGAACCATAGACAGACAAACTTGATAGAGGATGTTCGATAGAACCCATCACTGCTCCAGGGAAAAGTTATGCAAGTCAAAAAGAAAGGAGGAAAAAGAATATCACACCCAAACAGTTAATGGATATAAGCCTAAGAGAGGAAAAAATGATTGGTGGGTAATCAAAAGACACCAGAAAAAACAAGCTATCACTGGACACAAATATTCAATTAACAGAGGTTTGGTACAGAGATGGTTCAAAAACAATCAATCATGATGGCCATCAAGCACTAGAACTACAAAATCAACCACCACTCAATTTTAACCTACTCCAAACATGACAATGGCATAGTGATAGAAAAGAAGGCTGCAACAAAACCATTGGGTAAGTATAGACATGGCATAAATTCAAAGCTCTGCATCAAGGTTGTGACAAACAAACTGTTCGAGGACATCATACATGAGGGTTCATAATAATAATTAACCTGGTCGACTTACCAATTACACCACCACCTGCCGTAGTACCAGCTAAACTATCATTTCCACTACCGCTACCAAGTTCACAAGGCAATTCAGCATCTCCATATGTGACACCACCCTGCACATAGCTACCATCATAATATCCATCACCACCTCTGCCACCATGCCCACCACCACCACCAACACCATTATCAGAAACTTCTCCTCTACCCAGCCCGCCAGTGCAGCCTACTCAAGATACAGATGACAATTTAATAGGAAAAAATTGCCAGAACATATTTCCATCCAGCAATAGATAATACAGTAAAAAAAACTCTAAAACCAGGATTAACATGTTTTTAAGATGAAACTCTCCCTGTAAGTGGTAAGATCTCAAAAAGTGGTAACTGATGGTGCCAAAGTATACATGGTAAAAGCAGCAGTCCACATACCTAACCCAGATGCACTGATCGTTCCAGAGGAGTGCACAATAACAGTTCGAACCCAATGAAGATGAACAACAGACCCTCTCAACAGTCCTTCAACATTAATATATTCAACTCGACAGATCTGCAGCAGCAACACAGTCAAGCATTCATAAGAGAATGGGATTAAGTTTACACACCACAATCATCAATCTGATAGTCTGACCCTGAAAAGAACTTGAAAAGGTTATCTATCAAATGACGCACCTGAATTGTAAAAGACAGTGAAGAGTTCACATTACAATCTTCAGGCGGATGAATTAGCTCCATAGGGCAATTTTGATCACAGTACAGCAGTGGCGTCCTAGCATTTAGAAAGAAAAAAGGGAAAATGAAAAAGTAAAAAGTTAATGTCTCACAAACTAAGAAATGGTACGGTCTCTTTGATTTATTATTTGCAACTCACATATCACTATCATCAGCATTCTCCAAGGGACCTCGTAGAATAGACCCAGGTCCAGCCTTCATGTTACAAAGAAAGATTCATGACATAAGTACAAGATTAGCAAAAAATGCGATGGATAAAATTTCTATTATCTCACATATTTAATGCTGATACAAGTTATAAAGACCATTTTGAAGTTTTTGTATTCAATTCTAGGAAACTGAGTTTTGTATGATCATACTTATCTACTTTCCAATAATACCTCAGCAATTACTACATTATGATTTCAAAGAGACCACAACTAAGAAGCTTTACTCCACAAGCATTCCTTTCAGAGGAGTATTTGTTTACAACTAATTTTCTTAAGGTTACAATAACAAGTAAAGGCTCTTCTGGATCTTCCATTTGGAATTCCGAGATAACTTTATAATTTCATTTCAAAGCAAACCAGAGTTGCAATTTTATTGATAGAAGATCTCAAGTTGCAAAAAACTAAAGAATTAAAAATGCAATTGTAGAGAGAGTTGACACTTAAAGAAATAAGTGATGACCAGCCTAGAAAAGAATTCACAAAAATTCTAAACGAATCCAACTATGTAAACCTAGAAAAGAAGGAAAAAGAACAGAAACAATCAATCCTGACCAAAATTGACACTTTTGTCATTATCTTATATTTAACTAGTTATTAAAACAACAATGACTTGCATAAGATTTTTCCTGCCACCTTTTCCCTCAGTTCTCACCATGAAGTCCATTATACGCCTCTCGATTAAACAAAGGTCCATCAGAAAATATGGGTGGCAAACCATGCCACAACCTTGTTAGGCACTGGTATATGCAGTCGCCATGTAACTTGTAGATAAAAAGGAAAAATCCTTTGAAGGAGAATATGCACATATACCAAAGTAGAAGAGGGTCTATTCACTTACATAGACACTAAAGAACAATGATAAGAACAGGCGTTGCGCTTCAATTATATCTCCTGGTCCGGATAAGTTCAGAAAACCTTGCCCATGAAGTCCCAAATTTGCATTAGAATGTATTACAGAAGATCCCTGATGGAAAGAGAAGTGAACATCATTGTCATGTGAGGACAACACAAACCAAAGTCCGAGCTTAATGAAGAAAAAAGAAGTGGAAGGTCCTATACCTTGAGAATAAACAGGTTGCTGGCCTCAAGAAAGGATGTTTCCAAGATTGCATCACCACCTCCATCTATAAGCATTGTGGAATTCCACATCAAGTGTATTTTGACAGACATTCGAAGTGCACCATATATCTAGTTCATTGGAAGTATACAAGTGAAGAATATTATCAGCATAAGAAATAAGCAACTTCACTGCATAGAATCACATAGTGAATTGTACAAGTAAGGAGACGCAAGCATGAAAAAGTTACATCACTTAGGCATCCAGGTAGTAACAATGCCACAACCAAAAGTTCAAGCTATAAAAGCTCTGGAGGAACAAATATAAGAGAGGCAAGGTGCCACTAAACCAAAGACATGGAAGTGCGGAAGCTATCATTGTTAAATCAACATGTAATATGTACAAATAAAATTCAAACACAGAGACTGGAGTAAAATAAAAGACAAAAGATAAGCAGCCACCTTTCAAACAAACCAAATCAACTTTTCAGCAATGCAACATGTAGCCCTTCATCACATATAATTAGAAAAGTTGTTCTAAAATGTATGGTAATAGAAACGCAGCTACAACAGTACAAGGTCACAAGGTGGAAATTTACATATATTAGATTATGTACATGAGTGCTTCTGAAAAAACTTATAAGGGATATTCCTTCAGTGGCTACATATATAATGAGACCATACAAAATAATCAAGCGTCAAAAACCACGCCCATACATTTTTTATTTCCCCCTCAGCTTATGCATACTCAGAGAGTAAGAAGAGCCAGTAACTTGCCTTAACAACTGCATCGCTCATTAGAAGCTCCTCAGCCATCAACTCAAACTCCGATGAGGCATAATGTGCAAGGCCAAAGCTTAAAACTGCATTGGAAGATAAACTAATCTGTCCTCGAACCTATAGAGTGAAAAGGATATCACGTAAGCATGGGAAGTGACAAAGATTTTACCGAAGTTGTAACCCTGAGAAAGCAATAGTTCACTTGAGTCTTGACAAGATATACATGACAAGGAAGACAACAAACAATTGCAATCTAGGCCAGAGACGGAAAAATTCCAACACAGAGAAAAAAAAATTAAAGATATCTAGAAAATGAGACCCAGAAACATACAACAATGAGAGAGATCCTGCACCCTCAGCACCTAACAAAAGTATTTGTTTCTATTTTTTCAGTGTCTCTTTACCCGTAGTAAGTGTTAACACCTAAATAGAAGTTACATATGTTCAAGAAAACACAGGAATTACTCCACAGCCAAAGTACACACAATATTTCAATGTGCATAGCATGCTAGTTGTCAATAACCTGAACCCGACTCCAAAACAAAGGAACAGAAGCCTTTGCACGATTCTGAATATAAACATTGGTCCAAAGATGCTGTTTAGGAAACTCTAGTAGAATTGTGTCAGTACTCGTGGACATGTTGTTATTGCTAACTGTTAGACTCCGAGGAACAGCATCATAGTAAGTTCCTGCAGCCCCTGCATTTTCAGGACACCCCAAACTGCTTCCACCTGTAAAGAATGCAGATATATTTCATGACTGCAATGTTTGGTCAAATTACTACTTACGAATGAGAATGTAAACAAATTAGAGCTATAACAACGTTTACTCTGTTTTGTGCATGCGTGATAAAAGGGTAAGGGTGAGGGTTTGGAGAGACCAAGATCCGTGTACCAGTAATAACAACAACAACAGCAATATAAATGGAAGAGTAATCCTAATCATACCATGAACAAAGAACTCTGTGTCATCATGCCTACTGAAAACATCAATGGAAATTCTTCCACCACCTCCTCCAGCAAATCCATTACCACCAGAAGCACTTATATTGCCACTTCCTGTCCTGCTCTTCAAATTAAAATGCCATCAGTAAGTAACAACTCTAGTCCATTTGTACTTGAAAAGCAAATGATAGAAGCCATTTCTGTATAAACGTTAGTGTTCAGTTTCATTTTACATCCCTTCTCTTACCTACTATTCCATAACAGCAAGTTATACTAATGTACAAGACACATTAAGTACTTGACATTAAATACAAATTAGGTTGAGTCCTTCAAGATAACAATAATCATTTTGAACACGCATTGATACATAGTACCGCAAACCACTCATTGCATTAAATTGAAATCAAACAAGAAAATTTACATTCGACGAGCCTTGATATAGATGCTTCCACCGGAACCCCCACCGCCCCTCATACCTGCATCACCTCCATGAGCCAACAAATTACAGCTAACCTCAATCGAATTCACAACCTCAAATCCTATTCTCCCACCTCCCTCACCTCCGAAGCTCTCTTCCTTACTCGTAGTGCCTCCTTTACTCCCATAACTCCACGGCTTATCCAAATCCGACCACGAATACGCATCCCCTCCCCAAACATCATCTGGAAGCTTCGTATTATCCTTCACGCAGCTCGCGCCTCTCCCGCCATGTCCTCCCCCGGCTCCCTGTACTCCCGACGGTGTCCCGCTGGTCTGCGACGGCGGCTCGCCTGCCAAACCAGTCACATTGATGATTGAGCCTTCCTTCAGCGTCACGTTATACGCGCTCACAAAAACGGTTCCTGCTGCTATAACCGCCCTCTGCTGTAAAGTGAAGTCGCTACTCATATTGATAAGCACCGAGCAACCTCTAACAGGGCAGCTCAAAACGACGCCGGGGAGAACATCCAAGGTGCCGTTTCCTTCTATGTACACATCGTCGGTAAAATTCAAGTTAGTATCGAGCTTACAGACGGTGTCGAGATTTCCGATTCCTAGGAGATCGTCCTCGCAGGACAGCGACGGAGGGTGCGGTGGCGGAGCAGGAGGTGGCGGCGATGGAGGCGTGTAATCGCCATGAAACGAGAATTCATCGGAGTTGAAAATGGAGAAGTCATCGTTTGGATCAATACTGCTGCTGAAACGAGGGCCAATCGCTATCAAAAAGTAGAACATGAAGTTACAGACGAGAGCCAAGGATAAAGCTAAAGAAAGCTTCGCCATTCATTAAGGAAAACGTCAAGTCGCTTTCAACGAATCCAGATTTGAAACGATTGAATTTGTGTGCGTATAATTTGGACTGAAAGGGTTAAGCTGAATTTGGAGTGGGTCTGTGCTGTGCATGCGAGCGAGAGAGAGAGAGAGAGCGGTGGGTTTTCGGAGTTGAAATGAAATGATGCTACAGTTGGTAGAGATGGTAAATAAGAGAAGTTTGAAGCCCTTTTACCAATGAATGTCGGTACTGACGTAGAGAAAAAGAAAGAAGGGAGAGAGAGATGGGCTTTTCTACTAATAAAGTTTCTTAATGAACATGCTTTGTATTTGTGTAAAATAACCACCCAACCAACCATCGACATTTAATGGATTAAAAAATATTTTCTCAGATAGAATAGAAATACGGAAATCGTAGTCAATGGGTACCGTTTTAAGGAAAAGTTAGGAAAAGACGTTAAAACGGAAAGCGTGTAGGTGTATGAAGGGAACGGAACAGACGTACAGAGGAGGAGAAGAGGAGAAGCCAACAGATGGAAGGAAACGCAGCACGTGTACGGGGATTACTTAATATTCGTTGCATGTCATTATAATTGACTGCTTGTTGTCCGTATTATATAATATAAATAATTAACTCTGGTTTTGGAATTTTGGAGGCTCAAAATGATGCCACAATTATATTTATTGGAGCTATTTAGATCTGGGCCTTATATTGCCAAAACACTGCGTTTAACTCGCAATGCTTGCATAGCAAAGTGACTGTTGATATAGAGTACATGGGCCACTTTTGGGCCACAGGTATTGGATAAGCCCATTACAAGGTAAGTCCAATACATCAAATGCTTTTGTTTTTTCATAGAGAATTGATTATTAATCTAAATTTAGTGAGGCTAATCTGGTCCAATCTATTAAAAAGATAACTCTTGAAAAGACCAAGTTCGCCGCTTAAACCAGTAAACGATAAAGACACTGCAAACAATAATATCTTCAAATTTTGCTTACGTCATGTATCTATCCATTCTTCTAGTCTTTAAGTATATGTATTAACCAGACTCGTTTGGATGTATCCCCCTAGTCAATATACATTAACCTCATCAATAAAAGAACCTTTTGTGTGTAAATCATTTATGACCAATCTGAATAATTATAATTATCACGAAATTACGGGATTGGGTAAGGTACACCTGCACCGGGTGCTGTGGGTTCAGACGTTCATTTCATGGACCGTAGAGGCGGAACCCATGGCAAGGTTTCACAAACAACAGCCCGATCTGAGACAAAAGGCTCGATTATCACACCAACTAGGGATCCCACAGGCTCGGCCCAAAGCTAACTTGATGCCTACTTGGTGCTAAGAAAGTTGCTGTTTGTTGTTTTCGACGATTGGTTAAGCGGAAAGGTATACGGTATACCCAAACCCATCCTCTCCTGCCCTTTACTTAGGTTATAAAATATTAAAACTCTGTGATGGGGTTGGGTTCCCAATGATTTTGTTTAATCAATGATCATCAAAGTGGGAGGCGGAAGTGATTATTATATGGCAATGCACTAAGATCTGTCTAATCACACCAACCTTATCAGTTCCAACACTTTTTTAAGAAAAAAAGATTTTGGGGTCCCATTTACCACTGGTTTGTTCCCTCCTCCACTCCACCGGAAGTAAACAAAGAATCGTAGAAATGCGTCAATCAACACACATATATCGGACGAGACTTAATGGGACAGTCATAGGGCGAGAATTGCACATCACCAGAGAATATTGTACCAAAGCTATAATATTTCATTTCAGTCTGTGCGGAATTCAACGGCGGAGAACATCCTCCACGTCAATTTTGGCCGCTTTGATCGCTTTTTGTCAATTTCTAATTTCGTCGCCAACGTATGATCTGGGTTGACTATAGTTACAATTCAGAACCACTTAGTCGAAAGAGGGAGTATTTTAGTCTTTTTTCATGTAGCATTTCTTTTAATATAATAGAATGATGAATCATTATATGATTTAGGATGGCAATGGCTTCAAATGTTTTCAACAAGTGAGACTTATTTGATACATTCTGGCCGGTTTGAAATCTAATTATTTTAAATAAAAATGATATTATTTTTTAGAAAAATTAGAGTCTCGGATAAATTTACGTCTAAGTAATTCAAGCTCGAATTGAATTAAAAAAAGTTATGTTATACTTTTATTTATTAAAAATTGACAAAATTGGCCCATGAGTCGAACCATTATTATTCTTATATATAATGTGGGAAATATATCGATTTCATATCATAATGCAATAATTAACAAAAATATTAAAATTTAAAATAAGCATTTTTTCTTAGTTAATTTTGATCTAAAATAAATAAATAAATATGTCAAAATTTGAAATTAAATATATATTTAAAATTTAAATTCGTTCAATTTTTACTTAAATTTATTTAAGAAATTTCAAGTGAAGATAATATCTAATTCTTATAAGGTACAATCTAAATTATGATAAAAATTTGAGTAACATAATTTGAAATTAACTTTAAATTATTTAAATTAATATTATTTTACATTATATATATATATACATCTTAAAAATAATCTTACTCTTAAAATTTAATTTAATTTAAAATCCAAAATTAATCAAATCAAGCGAAAATGGGCTTTGGACTTGATGCCATCCTCGTCGTACTTGAATTGGTTCTATTATACTATTGAGGACAGCAATTGACGACCATGAAGCAGCCTCCGAACGAGTCAAATATTTCTCTCTTGTTCAAGCCATTTATTGTCAGTATCAAAAGACAGAGCATGGTGAAACTCTTCCACAATTTTGTACTGACTGATGTCTAGCTACTCGGTTTGGCGTGTACTGCGGTTGCTAGGGAGTCGAGGCCATTCTAGTCCATTAACAAACATGTCCCCAAACCCTGTGACAGTCTTAGCCCAATTCACCCGAAAATTAAATCCATGAAAATGACTCATTCGGATTGAAAAAAAAACATATGATAGGTACAAAATAAATGTATTTTAGTGGTTAAAATAAACAGAGTAAAAAAATTTTTTACTTTACCTGTAAAATATTAGTGACAGCGTATTTAAAAAGTATCAAAAAAAAAGATAAGTAAGAGTCTTAATTAATTTCAACGGATGTCTTAAATTTGAGTCATCACAAAGAGAAGAGAGGGGAAAATTTTTTTTTGATGATCCTCTAGCTCCTAAGTATGCTTCTTAGTCGGATTAATTACGGACTTCTCGCTTCCAGCAACAGTGTGCGAATTAGAACTACTAGCAAATTTGAGATTGATAAGAACCTAACGGTGAATAGGACAGTGATCAATTAACAGCTGATTAATCAATATGTGACGAGTGTTTGTATATAAAAGTATACAGAATATATAAGAATTTGAGGGACTTTGAAATTCTAAATTTATCTCCTCTAAAACTCTTAAAGTGAAGTCTTAAAAATTTAAGATTAATCTGACAAAATTAAAATACTTAATATATATATATATAATAAAGTATCAAAAAAGAAAAATTTTTGTTTCCATGCGCTCGTCATTCTCAGAAGAAAATCACAACTCCTTTTTCAGATTTTTCAAAGATCACTCAATATTTTTCAAAGACATGTGGGAGTTTACATTTACCATTTCTCTTGAATTTGTAGACACGGACCTGTCAGTCACTGGCGGTAGATTTTTTATTATAAGGATCACATCTTGTGGCCTTCATTTCGCTCTCTGTCAGGACTCGTCATAACCATCGACAATTCATGGTTTCTGAAAAGTTGTTCACCGTGAATTATTGTTAGACCCCTCCTCTGTTCTTTCTCTGAGAATTTGAAGCAGTAACAATTCATAGACCAAAGTTCCGGGTACTATCAAAAACAACTAGAGAAGATGCGAAGATGGAAGCTAGTTCGGGAGCTCTGATCTGAAGTTTGTTTTCCATTTAATCTGAAATCAATCAAAATTCACAGCTACTACTTAATTTTGAGATTAGTTATAAATAACCATATTCTGTGAAAACTACAAAAAAATCCTGATAAATGTTAGAACTTTTTAATATAATGAGACTCCATATCTTGGCATCTGAAAATGCTGGTGAAAACACGGAGAATTAAACTACGATATATCAAGTTCTTGGTACTTGAAGTAGAAGTGGAACAAACCACATGTCACATGAAAAGAATGTATGAGCATGTGGAGTCATAAGGCTTGCATGCAAGGGAAAACAACAGTTCTTTATGTCCTTATGCACACGCGTCCACGCATCGAGAATCCTACTCTGCCTATCAACATTTAGTAGTTTCACACAAATTAACTTAATTCCTTGCCTTTCTACTTCATACATTGAACGGGGACCCAGTATTGTCAGATTCTAGGACACAAGACCTTAATATTAGTTAAGTTTTTACGCGAGAACAAAATATCTTATTAACCATCTCACGAAAAGATTTATTATTATTAGGGATTCTTTTGACTTTTTTTAGAACTCGAGAATCTCAAATGTGTCTTTGTCCTTGATTTTGGTTAGCATCTTACGAAAAAAATATAGTGTATGGTTAGCTTTATATTGAGACTATATATGTACATATAATTATGAAGTTCACTTTTTTAAAATTATTATTTATTTGTCACAGTTATACGTAATTTTTTAATTGGACATAATTTTTATTTTAAACTCATAATGTTAAATCTCTTGCAACAACCAATTTAATATCAAGTGTATAATAATTATTTATTATACATTACATTTTATTCCATCTATCTTTCAAACAATGTTTCACTACGTTACATTACGAACCATTTTATTCCTGCCAAATAACTTTTTACTATATTATATTTCATTCCATTATAAATCATTCTTTTCCATTCCATTTTGTTCCGTTCCATTAATTAACATCTAACAAAACAAACCTTTAGGATTTTTTCTTCACACCAAAGGTCTTCCACATAAGTTTGGCATGTCTTTGATTATTATTTTCGCTCTTTACTTCTCTTATTCTCTTAATTGAATTGATCTTGACATTTTCTCTATGCACTAAGATATGAACAAGAGGTTTAGGAGTTTTTGCTATGTGCTAAAAATCCTTACATGTGGTATCAAAATATTATATTCAATTGACAATCAAGGATTGTATTAGACCTGATTATTTTTTAAAATATTTTTAATTAAAAATATACAACAATGTATTTTTTTATTTTGGTCCGGATTTAGGCTATATAGGCCTAAGCCTGTTAGAGACTAACTCTCTAAATAAAATGGTGTCATTTTACTTTAAAAAATTAGATATCGAGTCAACCTAAGATAGACTTGGCTCATTGGTCGGTCGATTAAAAATAGCCAAAAATTGTCATCTACTCAATATGTCGATTGTCACAAAGTTTGACATAAAAAAGTTTGAAGAGACAATCAACTTTTCTATTTGTAGAGTTCAGATAAAGATCGTTCGTACATAAAACAAATTGAATATAGTTTTGGAAGGAACATTCAATAGGTCAAGCACCATAACTGACGAATAATGGGAGGAGTTAGACGAAAAGCACTCGATGTCATATAACTTTGCTTGTCTAAGGAGGTTATACATGAAGTAGGAAATGAAACAACCATTGCGGGCTTGTGGCAAAGATTTGAGTCTTTGTACAAAACCAAAAACCTTGTCAACATGCTTCATCTTAAAGAGCATTTGTATACAATACGCGCGATTAAAAGTACTCCTATACAATTTCATATTGATGAGTTTAATCCTATTATCATGGACCAATAAAATATTGATGTGAAAGTTGAAGACAAGAAACAGGTTGTTTTGTTAGTATTCTCACTCCCTAATTCTTACAAACACTTAAAAGAAATCTTGTTGTACGGAACTCATAATACCTTGTCTTTTGAAGATGTCAAATCTAACTAACTATTCAAGAGAAATTTCGATCTTGAACTTCGTTATGAAGATAAAGTTGAGGGCTTGACAGTGAGAGGGAGACCTCAAGAAAAGGGTAGTAATAGTATTTCAAAAAAATCTAGGTTCAAAATTAGAGAAAGTAAATCCAGCAAAACTTATTGCTACTGTAATAAATTTGGACATGAAGTTTCTGAATGTTACATGTTGAAAAATAAGCAAAAGAATCAGGAGAAAATAAGCAAACCCTAAAAATTTATGGAAGCTAGTGTTGTTGAAACTAATTCTAAAAGTGATCTTTTATTATCTGTTACTTCCACTAATAAGAGGAGCAAAATTGAATGGATTATTAATTATAGATGTATTTTTCATATGTGTCCTCATAGTGACTTGTTTCTCACTTTTGAACTTGTTAATAGTGGTGTTGTCTTGACGGGCAATAATGCCTAGTGCAAGGTAAGTAACATCGGTAATATTCATATCAAACCGATGACGATGTTATTAAGACTTTATCCAATGCTCGTTACGTTCATGACTTGAATCAAAACTTGAGTTCTTTGGCACCTTTGAACCTCTTAGGTATAAGTACACAACTAAAGGTGGAGTTTTAAGGTTCTCTTCAACTGTTTCCTTTCCTATGCCTAATTCTAATGTAACAAAATTATGACACATGCACTTGGGTCATATAAGCGAGAAAGGCATGACACTTCTAAGCAAAAAGTGTCTCTTTAGACATCAAGGCACCATTAAATTGGAGTTATGTGAAAATTGTGTTTTTCAGAAACAAAAAAGAGTTAGTTTCTTTAGTACAACTAATTGTACCAAAGTTATTTCTTGTACAAGAAAAGGATATTTCATATCTATCATTGATGATTTTTCATATAAAGTTTGGGACGATTTCTTTAGGCAAACAAATGAAGCCCTCTCCACATTTAAAAAGGGGAAATTTTATGTCAAGAACCAAATAGGAAAAAAGGATAATAAGCTTATAAGGAACAACCAGTTAGAGTTTTATGATGGTGACTTCAATTAGTTTTGCTTAGATCATGGTATAGTCAGACATAAGACATTTGTTGGGAAACCTTAATAAAATGGTGTTGTAAAATGGAAAAATATGACTCTTTTAAAGAGAGCTCATCATATGCTCTCTAATGTTAGCTTATGGCATCGATGTATTTTTTTGGCCGATGTAATCTCTACTACTTGTTATTTCAACTGATCTTCGTACTCTTCTATTGACTTCAGAATCCTAGAGGAAGTACGATCAAGTAATCATGTTGACCATTTTATTTTGAGATTTTTTTGATGTCCTACATATGCATATGTTAATGATTGTAAGCTTACACCTAGAACTAAAAAATACATATTTCTTAGTTATGCATTAGAGACTGTTCTACTACTTGTGTTAGACCAACGATACAAATTAGAAAGCCTGTCAAATATATTGACAAAGATGATGATTTGGTCGCTTATGTATTGTCAGCTGCAAAAGATGTTGGTGAAGGTATGGAACCTTCTTGTTATTATAAAGTTGTTTCCTATGATAATTCTTCTAAATGGTTAGTGGCAATGAATAAAGAATTTGAGAGCCTCCATAAAAACAGTACATGGGATTTACTGGGGCTTCCAAAAGGCAACCAAACAAGAAAAAAGGATAATAAGCTTATAAAGAACAACCAGTTAGAGTTTTATGATGGTGACTTCAATTAGTTTTGCTTAGATTATGGTATAGTCAGACATAAGACATTTGTTGGGAAACCTTAATAAAATGGTGTTGTAAAATGGAAAAATAAGACTCTTTTAAAGAGAGCTCATCATATGCTCTCTAATGTTAGCTTATGGCATCGATGTATTTTTTGGCCGATGTAGTCTCTACTACTTGTTATTTCAACTGATCTTCGTACTTTTCTATTGACTTCAGAATCTTAGAGGAAGTAAGATCAAGTAATCATGTTGACTATTCTATTTTGAGATTTTTTTGATGTCCTACATATGCATATGTTAATGATTGTAGCTTATGCCTAGAACTAAAAAATACATATTTCTTAGTTATGCATTAGAGATTGTTCTATTATTTGTGTTAGACCAACGATACAAATTAGAAAGCCTGTCAAATATATTGACAAAGATGATGATTTGGTTGTTTATGTATTGTCAGCTACAAAAGACGTTGGTGAAGGTATGGAACCTTCTTATTATTATAAAGTTGTTTCCTATGATAATTCTTCTAAATGGTTAGTGGCAATGAATAAAGAAT
>JANIIA010000009.1:3459854-3472636 GCA_027478495.1 Erythroxylum alaternifolium | reverse complement strand
AAAATTATAAATAATAAAATATTAAATTAAAATAAGAAAATATAAATAAAATAAATTTAGTAAATAAAATATTTCATGAAAATATATTATTATTTAAAACTATGAATTATAAAATATTAAATTAAAATAAAAAATATAAATAAAATAAATTTGGTAAATAAAATATTTCATAAAAACATATTATTAATCATATAAAATCAAATTATAAAGACGATACCTTAACTTACTTTCTATTAGTTGCGGGTATAATAAAAAATAATAATTATCAAAAGATTATTAATGGAAAGTAAAATTTATATCATAAAAACACTTTCTTATCGTAACTCTCTTTCTACTTATCGATTTCTGCAGTGTGCGCACTTTCCTCCAATTTCCAGTTTTTTACCCACAAATCTAAACATGTGACTGCATTTGAAAACTGTGGTGGATAAGTACTTATTCCCAGTGTACTGCAGATCCAAACGCAGCCTAAATAGTTCTAGTTATTATCTATAATCAGGCCTGGTCTTAGGTAAGAACAGAAATGACATTTGCCCAACACCAACTCTCATAAAAAACAAAATAAGACACACTCTTAACTTTCATAAAGAACAAAATGAGGTAAAATAAGACTCACTTTAGACTCTTATAAAGAACAAAATGAGATAAAATAGAGTTCAATTTATTTTTAATACTCCTAAAAAGCAAAACTAGACAAATCTCTGTTTTTTTCTTTACATTTTTTCATTTGATTTTTTTAGTTGTTTTCTTAGTCTTAATGTTAAGAATTAATGCAACCAATTAGATTTTTCAATTATGAGAAACTTAAGGTAGCCTTTTTAATAATAAAAATACGTTTTTAAAATTTATATATTATTGATTTATGTAAGCCCTTTTTTTACTTTGTTCAAGACCCATAAAACGTCAAGAACGACCATGTTTATAATATCAATTTACACTTTAATATTTACAAATGACATAATTTATAATGTTATTAAAAAGTAATTGATACTGATTTAGTGTTTATAACTTTTTCAAGAAAATCGACATGAGAGAAGTTGATAAAGAAGTTAATAAAAAATTGCAAATACAAAATATAAAAATGTAAAATATTTTTGTTTTAAATGATTAAATAATTACAAAATAATAAATGATAAAATTCATAACAATAACATTACTATTCACGCGACTAGAATTATATTTATTAAAGCTTAAATTTTTTAAAAATTTTATTAATTAAGAGTAAAGATATATTGATATGAGCTTATTACTTGATTTTAAATTATTATTATTATATATATTATTAATTTATATAATATACGCCTTAAAAAATACCGAACCAAAAAAACCTACCTACATTTAAGAAGTCTAAATTTACGTTTGGATTTGCGGTATGGTGGGGATAATTATTTATCTACTGCAGTTTTCAAACGTAGTTACATGTTTGAATTTATGTTCAAACAACCGAAAGTTAGAAGAAAATGTGGTGCCACCGTATAAATCGATAAGTAAAAAGAGAGTTGCGGTAGGAAAGTGATTATGCGGTAGAAATTATACTTTCTACTTACAACTTTATGATAATTATTATTTTCTATTAATAACCTAACGATAACTTAATAAAATATTTAATTTACTAAATTTATTTTTATTTTAATTTAATATTTTTTATTTATAATTTGAATTTATATAATTAATAATATATTTTTACTACATATTTTATTTACTAAATTTATTTTATCTTATTTATATTTTTATTTAATATTTTATTATTTATAATTTTATATTTATAAGACTAATAATATATTTTTTAATTATTTGTACAACAATTAATAGTTTATTAAATCAATAAGTTTTTTAGTCATTTTATCTCTTTTCAGTAATCGCAACCAGAAACGCACTTGTCAAACTTTTATTTTCACATTTTAACAGTTACCAAAACAACAATTCCAAATACATACATATTTATTAATATGAAATCATTTTTTTTGTTGCGAGTGTTTCCTAACGTGAACAAGAAGTTTCTTTTTTTCTTCTTTCTGTATATGTATTTGTTTTTTTTTTTTGAAAAGCAATATATGTATTTATTAATGCAATTCTTTTAGTGTTTTATAGTCTAATATTGTTGTTTGATTGTTACTATTTCTGTTTTGTTATTACTATTACTATCTTAGTGGTTTTATTGTTAATGATAATTGTAAGATATTATTAGCAGATATTATGATTATTTAATATTTGGTTGAGTATATAGATTTATAATTGAGCCAGTTATGTTTCATACAAACATGTACACTTTAAATTTACATATTTGTATATTATCAATTTATTGGAACCCTTTTTTTTTATTTTACCTACGTCCTATAAAATGATAGAAATGCCTTGCCTAAATTAATCCTAATTGTAAGTTACGTATGTGCTATAGTTTCAACTAACCTTTTCCCTCCGTTCTTTTTGATTCCTTTGTACTTTTCCCGCTCTCATGATTTTCTTCTTCGTCACAAATTTTAAAAGCAGGAGAAATTTAAGCCCAAGTTAGGACTAGCAATAGTGTTCGTTGGCATTGTTCAAGGCATCCTAGGTGATGGCCATCGCGTATTGACTGATTGCAATCACCAAGCAATTAAGCCAATGCTTGGGTGGATTCATTCAAGATCAATCGAGTTTCCCTTATTGTTATCACATGAATAAAAAAAATAAAATAAAATAAATAATAGATTACTAATAAAAATATAAATAAATAAATAATAAAATAGACATAAAAAATTATAGATATAATATTATAAAAAGAAAAGAAGAAGAGGATGATTTTCAAAAATGAACAGAGAGGCAAGTCTTGGCGCCAAGTGAGGCGGTGGACGTGTGGAAAAATTAACGCTGGAAGCTTCTTGCATTCAAAAATTTCCCATCGAGAGAGAGTGAAAGTCCTTGTGTTATTCACGCAGCTGTTTCTTCTTCTTCTAAGGTGAAACGACTTCGTATTCGATATCCTCCATGGTATTCTCTTCTCTCAAACCCCTAGCCCTTGGTTCCGTTTTCAAGTGGCAACTGTTTCTTCTCTGTTTAATTTATGTGGTAAATCAATTGATAGTGTAATGTACTAGAAAATCTGTGATGGCGTGTTGTTCCCGAGCTTAGTCTCTCTTTTTGATTGAATCTGAACGCAGTCTAAGAAACGAGGACTGTCCTTGGAAGAAAAGCGTGAGAAGATTCTTCAGATATTTTACGAATCGCAGGACTTCTTCCTCGTAAGTTTACGTTATATATGTATATATATATGTGCCTTTTGTTGCACAATTTATCTTTCAGTTACAGTTTTACTAGTCTTCGTTGAGTTGTTGCATTTCTGTTGTCTTCTAGAAATTGGAAATTATGGGGAAAAAGATGATCATGACTGCAATTGAATATTTATTTCAACCGATTGCTACGTTTATTTCGTTAATAACAAGAAAAAGGTTACATGTCTTTGCTCAATGATATGCATGAACTCCCTTTTAAGTGCTATGTGGTTTATGTAGTAATGTTTAATTGACTATGGCTTACTGGTCTTTGCCTAGTCCGACAGAATGTTGCTATGATTGACAAAGGAAAACCGGTTAGTCTTTTTGACAATAATTTTTCAGTCACTCCTGTATCCTAAACGATGCATCCTTGTAGAGTGATATTTGAACCACTTCATCATGTTTAACCAACCAACGAACAAACGAAAATAATTTAGTATACACCATCATGAGTGTGAAGTTTCATATTCAATTTTGTATATTTTAAGCATTCTGTCCTTTGGGAAATCCTCATTCGTACAGTTTGTTTCGTTTCTTCAGCTCAAGGAATTAGAGAAGTTGGGCCCAAAAAAAGGCGTGATTAGTCAATCTGTGAAAGATGTTGTCCAGAGTTTAGTGGATGATGACCTTGTTTTAAAGGATAAGATAGGAACTTCAGTGAGTAACCTTTTCATGTTGAATCCTTAAGTTAGATTTAATTCACCATGTGCTTATGGACTATGTTGCAAACTCAGTCCTGCTTGCATTTGTGTGTTTGCAAAGATGTGAATTTTCTTTTCTGGTGTCCCATCCAACAAGCTATGTGGGCATATGATTGGGCTCATAATTTTGAACCTTCAGGTATACTTTTGGAGTCTTCCCAGCTGTGCTGGAAATCAGGTATGGGTTCAGGTGCCTTATTTTGGAATATTTTTCCACAAGTTTTCAATAGTTCTTCTGAAACACTTTTGTCTAATTTAAAAGTTGAGAAATTTATGTCGCAAACTTGAGTCTGATCTACAAAGCAGTAAAAAGCGGCATGCAGAACTTAATGATCAGTGCAATGCCTTAAAGAAGGGCCGTGAAGATTCTGTGAGTATGACAAGGTTTATTAAATTCACGAGATTAGGCGATATTTAGATAGTCTTCAGGCTCTTCATCTAACTTGAATTTTTAATAGGAAGAACGCGAAGATGCCTTAGCTGAGCTGAAATCCATTGAGTTAAAGCATAACGAACTGAAGGTAAAACACAATCATTTTCATCTACCTAAGTTGATATCAACAAGAATTTCTGATTCTAATTGGTCTAATTGATCAGGAGGAGATGGGCCACTATGCAGACAATGATCCTGCTACTTTTGAAGCAATGAGTTAAGGAGCTGCCCATGTTCTTATGTTTATTCAAATGATTTTAATCTTATCTTCTTATGCATTTTGAACACCTTTCATAACTCTGAGAATGGACACTTAAAAATAATTAATAAGCTCATTTTGATTCCTCAATTGTATGATGCAGAGACAGCAATTGAAGTTGCCCATGGAGCAGCAAATAGATGGACAGGTTTTACCATTTACATATTATAATTCTCCTGTCCAATTCAATGGAAGTCTGAACTCAAGCATTTTATAAAGTTAATTAACCCTGCAGATAACATCTTCACATTACGACAGTGGTGCTCAAATAGCTTTCCTGAGGCCAAAGAACAGCTGGAAAACATGTATAAGGAAGTAGGTTTTATTGTCTTCCATCATATCAAATGCCTTTATTTAGAACTTGGCCACACAGTTAATTCCATCTTTTATGTCACAATCATTGCTAGCTCTGCTGACTGGTGTACTCAAGTTCTTGTTGGCAGTCATCCATCTTGACATTTTACATAATGTGCTTGATAGTTTCAATTCACAGTAGCTTGGTACACAAACCAAGAAAATTAAAGTCTTTGCTAGACAGGATTATTACCATTGACAGTGTAGAGGGGTTTGCTGGACAGGGTTGGATGCATAATTGTCTATCTCTTGAAACTTACACTGGATTAACTTTTATCTTAGTCCCTGCATGCAGATAAATATACATATATACAAAAACAACTATAGGGTCCTTTAGAATTTGTTTCTTTTTGTCTAGATGCTGACATTTTGCTCTTTCTATCAAATTGCAGATAGGAATAACAGATGACTTCGACTATTTGGAGCTTTTGCCAATGATCCCATCAGCCTCAATTGGTGATCAGATTGCCGAAGGGAATTCTTAGGCGATATAGACTGGTTTTTCTGTTTACGTATTCATAATACTAGTTACAACCATTACAAAAAGAGGCACATCCTAGTCATTAGAAAAAAAATAGCTTTTAGGTACTGTTGGGTATTGCCATTGTTGGACTGTGTTCCATTCATAAATCACAGTGGATCTCCACTCACTATGTTGTTTGTCAATCTCTCCCTTTTTCTCTGTGCTAGTTGAATAGTGTTCCACGTTGGTGCTTTAAAATTTGAATCAAGTTTGTCAACGATCTTCTTCAGGTCCACTCTGCACAGACAAGGAACTGAATAGAAAAACAATTCCTGCTGAGTGATCACTTACGTGTACTCCATTGAATATAAGGGGGTGCTTGTTATATAGAAGGTAATGAGAATGGGTATAGGAATGAAAATAGGGGGAATAAGAATGGATATAATCATTATAATTATGATGGTTGGTTAAGATAATGGAATGATTATCATTATCATTGATAGTGGATAGTTTGTAAAAAATATAGTAATTAATTAATTACAAAATGAATTATATTTTAATTAATTGTAATATTTTAATTAATGAATAATAATATTTTAATTAATTCATAGTTATATTTTAATTAATTATATTGTAATGTAATTAAATAATAATAATATTTTGATTATTGAAATTAAAGCTTCGTTTATGAAGTTATTTGAATTATAATTATACCTTTTATCTATCCTCTATATATAAAAAATTAAAAATATACCAATCACTCTCATTTCTTTCTTCTATTCCTCCAGATTATGAGAGAAACGGAGGATTGCACAAAATTAAGGAATGAAACTCTTAAGTCTTCAATGATAAGTTCATACCAAATATTAATTTTTATTCCATACCTATGCTCCTTTTTTCATACCCCAAACAAGCACCCCTGAAGACTCGAAGTTTGCAGCCATTGTCCGGGCAAAATGGCAATCATAGACTTGACCAGATGCCAAAGTGGGATGAATGATTTCTACACTTTCAATCGCTATTGCGATCTCACATGAGGATAGTGTGCATTGTAGTACGCACGGCTTAGGTCAGAAACATTTTCTAATTGGTTCACGAAGCCCTAAAATAATATGGGATTTCCCTTGTCGTGGCAGATGTTTTGTTAAATTTGTGGTGAACAATAGATTCTTGAATTGATGATGTGATCATTACCTTCACTTGCCGTCCTCAAATAAATTGTTTTTATTTATACACAGTTGCCAAACTTCACGTCATATCACCTAAAGATCCCCCTCAATCTGAAAGTATGGCTAATTATTTCTCAAATTTTCTCATCTATTTACTTTCTATTCGCAGTTTTTTCAGTTTCTGAGATATATTTGGCGCATTTTGGAAACGATAAAGCTTATTCCTCAATGGTATATTATAGTTGATGATCAGGGCGGTCGGCAAATTCACGATTTAAAGCTGTTGGTTTTTTTTCGTGAAAGCCGCAATATAGAGTTCAGCTTCAACAGATTATACTGTTTTAGAATCTTTTCTTCCACTTGCACGTGCAGAGAATGAAAATCGAACCCAACCTAAACTTCAAGCAGAAAACCTAGGCTATCCATATCCTACACCCATCAACGATACAGCGGACACAACTCTCCAATAAAATGCACATTTGATTAGTAAAGGTAAAATCAAAAGCATATTGAACTCAAAAAGAAACGTCGGTTTATTCACCAAGTAGTGCTGACTTACCGAGTTGGTAGGTAAAATATAGAATAGAAGATAACATTAGCTATGAATACCCCACGGAACAGAAACTTCTGTAATAGGACAAAAGAAAAATGATGGCAAACTCAAAGCTCCAAACGCACAGTACGAATATTGAAGGGGACTTTGTTTAGTTCACCCAATATTTTATGTACATTGTTCAACGCACAAAGGAACGCCTTCGAAAGAGTAGTTGGTGCTCCGTTGTACAACACTGGCAATCTTTGGATGAGCCCTTTGTCACTTCCAACAATAACACCTGCAGTTGTCCAACAACAAATCAAACTAAAAACATTAAAACTAGGAGCAAGGAGCACAAAAGCTAAAAGCTACAGCTTTGCTAATATTTCCAGAACTCAACATTAAAGCTTAAATTGATAAAAGAAATGGCTTATCTTCATCATAGAATATAAGCACAAGTTTGATGGATCTTCACTAAGAGAATGCTCAATATTTTCCAAAAATTGACAATAAGGCTTAAGTGATCTTCAGAAAGAAAAAGCTTCATATTCAAAACTAAAAGAAGTTGCAAATACAGTTACAAAAGGCTAAAAATCCAAACCTTTTCAGAGTGCCATCTCAGCTTGTAGGGCAGCAAGTTCCTCTTCCTCAGCAGTACGCTTTTGAGGAACTGGACGAGCTGGTTGCCTAGCTGGAACTTGCACTGGAGCTGCTGGAGCTGTTGTTGCTGGCTGGAGAAGCTGCTCTTCCAACTCAGCACCTTCTAATTCTTCTAGCTCTGCCTCCAATTCATCCTGAAACATGAATAAGGTTAAGGCACTCCAAAAAATGCTCAATTTGAAGTAAATTGCATTATAAAATAATCCAGTTGCATCAATTAATAACAATGACCTCATCAAAATCAGCTGCAGCACCAATGGGAGCTGATAATGCTTCTTGAATCTGTCTCATGTTCTCAGTCTGCTCATTGATCTCATCCATAGTTTTGTCCACATCGTCAATGTTCCTGAAAATTTATTCATTTCCCAATTAACAATAATCACCACATGTTTATAAAACTACATGCAGTTCATGCACCTACATGAGGTGCAAATCTCAGTGTTTCAATATGATTTCATAGATAAGTTGGATATGATGGAAGCGGATGAAAGTAGATGGTAAAAGGAACGAGTACGTTTAATGTAAAAACCACATGGTTGTACAATATAATGGATATATCCTACAGAAAAGTATTAACTTAGGAAGATGAAAAGTACAAATAGATGACACGTACGTTGCTTTTTGCATTGCCTTCATTGCAGATGCTCCTGTTCTCAATGCATCCACAGTTTCAGTAGTGGCTTTTGCACCTTCTAATGTTATCATCTGTCACATAGATATTTATGTCAAAAAAACAGAAATATAATCAATTTTAAACACTTCTTTCAAATACAGTTGTTACCATAAAAAATGGTTGAAATACAAACTTACCTGATCATGGATCCGCAGCTGGAAATTTCCTAGCTGTTCTATTTGTTGTTCATATAACCTCTTTCTCTTAAGACATTGAATGGCAGCTGCATAGAGAAAACATCAAACAGTATTTAACAGACAAGAGAGCAAGATTCCTATGAATACCGTGACAGATAAATTTGATTTGGAGCAAAGAAGAGAAGATGTAAATTAAGTGGCAAGTGAAACCAATTACAATGCCTTAAACAGGAAATTCAGAATAAAAATCTGAAAACAAAAGGAAAGGTGTTTAATTTCAAAGGCATTTGTCACCCAGCCATTGATACGGAAAATCTTTATAACTGTTAAAAGAAAAAAACTCTGCCTATCTCAATATGGAAGTTAAAATTTACAAGCAACATTTCCATGTAGCAAGGAATTTGTTTAAAACAATACCCCTCTTGTTCTTTGCTCTAGTGAAATCCCGGGCCTTTTCAACTTCTTGAGACGCCTTTTTCTGGAGGACCTTTTCCTTCTTCTCCAGCATTTCAAGTGTCTATAATCCACACAGCAAACGATTTAGATATAGTTTTACAAGAGAAGAACAACAAACACATGATCAATAGTGTCAACCAAAGCCCAACAAATCAAGTAAAAAAATTAAAGCAAAATAAGCGTTAGCCTTGCCCAAAATTGCATGATTCTCAATAAACATAAATCTTGGAAGAGAAAAGGCCCGAAGCATATAGATAAAACCAGATAAGAGCGAAGAGTTGCAACTTTTCCATGTTAATTGCATAAGGTATGGAAAAAAGTACCGAACAATGGTCTAACTTCTTCGAAATACTACGTCAAAGACCACAAATCCCATAAAACTTATGGACTAAAAAGTTTCCAGTATATTTTTTTTCAAAGGCGCAACACAAGTTGAACCCAAATTCTCGTCCATATCAAAATCAATTTAGATTGAAGACATCGGCAGCAAACGTAGAAATAGTTAAGGCGCGGAAAAATAAAAAAGAAATAACATATAAATACAAGCATCACAATCAAATTAAAAGAGAGGAAAGAAGTCGTATGTTAATCTTACCTCATTTAATTTGTCAATCGTGGTTAAAGCATTGGCTTCTTGCTTGGGTTTTCCAAACAGCCGGTTAAACATGGTTGCTTATTAGCTCGCCGACTAAAGAATCCTCCGATCTCCTAAATCATAAACGAATTCAACGTTATAAGATCAAATATAACCCTAATCATAATGAAGACGCCCGATCTGTTGTTATACAGTAGAAACTAGAAAGAAACGATTATTTAATCAGGAACAATCAAATAGTTGGAACAAAAGCATATCTAAGACACGAACCTGTCGAGTTGATAGCTTAAATGATTCGAAAGATCGAATCGAATTAAGCGATTAGGGTTTTCGATGACAAATCGGAGAGGCAGAGAGAGAGAGGGGGGGAAAAGTTTTCTCTGGGAATTTCTTAAGCGTGTTGTTGACGTGGTAGACGTGAGAAGCTGCCTTGCCTTTTCTTCAAGAGGTTGAACTGTTGAAGTCTTTTAAGTTTTAACACGCGTCAACTTTTCATTTGATATCAATCCAGGGGTCCCGCATATTATCACGACTTGTAAGTTGTATACTGGAGGTTGAGGATAACCATATGGCTGTCCGCCAGTTCAAAACGCGGTCGTGTTGCCTTTGTCTTTTTCGGTTTTCACTTCTGCTTTTAAGGAAGCTCAAGCTCTTATGACCAAATAAAACTATACTAAACTGATTAGATCAAGGTACGTAAAACGTATTTTAGACCGGAGAGGTCCGACCGATAAGCTCCAATCCGAATTTGAGTTTAATTTATGACATGAATTTCATTTTTAAAATGAACAAAAAATTTTAAAAAATTAGATTGGCTTAAATTTTAATTGATAAGAAGAAAGATTTAAATTTTAAAATTAAATTAAATTATTATAAAATTAGTATATAAAAGAAATTCAAAACCTTTTCATAATTAGATCATTGTTAGTAATTTAAAAGAATTCTAGAAGTTGCATTCCCTCTAAAGATGTTGGAGCACCCCTTTTTCGTAAGGGTGTTTTAACCCTATGTCACTTAATTTGGTCCATATATTTGTGTGAATCTCATATAAATATGTGAATAAAATTTAATAAAATACGATAAGAACTGGTTAACCAGAACTGATCATTTGATCTTTCTCAAGTCTCCCAAGTCCCAACTCTAGTTAAATATTGTGGTATCAATGTTTTTTTTTCAAATAATACCTCCAACCACCATTTTTTTCTAGTTTTCTATTAAACACTCATCAAGAGCTGTACTTTCGAACAAGACTCATCCTAACTCTCCAAAAAACCCTCCCGTCACCGTCCATTTTAAATTTTTAACTGAATATATAGTAGGGATCATATCTCTTATTCTGGTTATAGTGCTCTTATCATATTTTATTGAATCTTATCTACACATTTATTTATACCTCACATAAATATATTGATAAGATTTAATAAAACAAAGTTGGAACACCTTAAACAGAAGATTTCATGTGTATATATTGGTGTCCGGATAACTTTTCAGTAAACTTATCAAACAAACCAAAAACCAACCTTCTTTTTATAAACTCCCAAACCTTTAAATCAGAATTTCTGATTGAACATCTGTTAAATCAATGAACACGTTATTAATAACATGTGTTGGTTCAACTGCAAGAATAGATAAAGAATATAATAGTTATTTTTAGGAATAGAAAAGATAAGGAAAAGAATGAAATGAATATTACTTTCTTTGGTTTACTGTTAAAGAATTTTCATGTTAATGTTTGGTTTGAAAATTTAAACCTAGAATGACAAAAGAATAACAAACAAAAAGACCAAAATATCCTTATTATTATTATTATTATTATTATTATTATTATTATTATTATTATTACTACTACTACTATCGTTGTTGTTGTTGTTGTTGTTATTATTGTTTTTATTTTTATTTTTTATTTTTTATTTTTATTATTCTTATTATTATTAATTTTATTTATATTTATATTTATTAATTTTCTTCTTCTTCTTCTTAATTTTAATATTATTATTGTTGTTATTATTATTATTATTAAATTCTTTATTATTATTAATTTTCGTCTTATCATATGACTTTTTAACATTTTGCAGTGGTTAATTTTTATAGTCCGACTTATGTCAGCATTCATTATATAGTTGCAACTGCAATACAAAATAACAATAGAACGATATTGAAAATAAATATAGCATAGAGCTTTAAATTACTAAAAAGTTATTTAGTTGAACAAAAAATAAGTTTTAACCCTATTTTAAATAATTAGACAAAATATCTAAACTTCAACATAATCTTCAATGTGTGGCAAGAAAACTCTTTACCCACCCAAGTCTTCAAAAAGGTACAAGAATGAAAAACATAAGCATTTATGTAGGATGATTAGGAATTTTGCCTAAAGCAGTATCCCTTACATCATCTGTGAGTCTCTTTATCTTACCAAATGCACTATCTAACTGTTTAACTCTTTGTTGAATATACGTTTCAATCCTAATACTCTTACATAATTTACCTCCAATATGATTCATGGTATCACCCAACATCCTAGCAGCAACAATAAGTGAATCTCTATGGCTTGCTTCTCTCATATCATTACTCCATTTTCTCCTCCTCACTGAAATGTTTTCAACTTGTCTTTCAAGATTTGATGTTTGAGGCTAGGCAAAGGACTCTTTTATGTCATGCAAGCCATGCTCATATTGATCTTCACTACCTTCATTTATCCCACCTATACCTTCTTGCCTTTCCACGTCTTTAATAATATCTGCAGCAGTTTGTGAGTCATTTTCAGTTGCACGATCTTCCCCATAGATCCCAGTCAATTTATTATAAAAAGAAAAACTCTTCCTTCGAAATTAAGCAACATCTTTATGACTCTAAGAAGAAGAAAAAAATCAAAAATTTATATAAATTACAAGAAAGTTGTAACACCCCATTCCCGCAAAACCCGAACCCGATATCGACAGTGATACCCGGATCCGTGCCCCGTGAGGGTGGCATGTCACATCACTTAACACATCACTTAACAAAACTCGGTACATTTTTTTTTGAAACACTTTACACTTATCACATATGTGTACCCACTTTTTAAAACACTTTATCTATTTAATCTGAAAG
>JANIIA010000009.1:3423859-3444205 GCA_027478495.1 Erythroxylum alaternifolium | reverse complement strand
TCAGGGACTATTTCATAAATATAAAAAATTGCCCGAAACGGTACCCGGTATTGACCGGTACCGGTACAGTACCGTTCTAGACCTCAATCCGGTACCAAGTCCGGTACGATATTCGCAACATTGCTCACGCCCTTCGTCGCCCATTCCACGGGCCATATCCACCCTTCTCGTGTGTCGGTTCGACCTGGTCAAATTTGTTGACTACAGGCCAGACCGCACTAATATTGACATGCCTAATTTGGAGTTGAATCAAATCAATTAAGACTGAATTAGAATTATGAAACCAAACTCGTTGATACTTGGGAGATCCCAAAAACCAATGATAAAAATTGAACCATTGCATTCGATTCAACTGTAAAAATTTTGAACCGACTAAGTTTCCTGTTTGGTTTTTAATTTTTTAGTTTGATTTACTTTAATAATAATTGTTATTAAAACCAATCAATTGATAATTAGTCGGTAAGTTTTTTAAAACTAATTACTTTTATAAACTTAAATAAATCATTTAATAGTCTTATTTTTAATTAAACTTTATATTTTTTTATAGGTAAAAACAATCTCCTTCAATCATATTTTAAATTCTTTAATTTTATTCAATCTTTAATCAATTTTATAACAGTCTAATACTAATTAAAATTGCTCCTTATAGTTTTCGATTTTCTAAAAAATCCTATTCTCTTAGACTTTAGTTAAAAATAATAATGAAATATACGTAAAATGAACATTAAATGTTACTAATATAATAATCTAATTCAACTTTTAAACCAGAATTGAATGAATTAAATTAATATCTAAAGATAATTATAATAAATTAATTATTTTTGTCATATTTAAATATTTCAGTTTAAGTTTAAGAGTTGTATTGAATCACCAAATTAATTTTTATCCAAAGTTTAAAAGAATGAGTTTTTTTAAAAAAAGTAAAAAATTATAATAAGTTTTGTTTTAGAATTTTAAACATCGTGGAGTTTGAGTTTAAGAATTCTTAGAAAAACCAAAGCATCAATTCTCTCGTCTCACCGACTCGCGTCATGTGCAACTGCGCGCTTGCTCTCTTTTACCCTGAACTCTTTCTGTGATGTTTGACTAATACAAATAGAACTCAGTCTATCTCAAATTTTTGTTAAAATTTTGATTTTGATAAATATAATTTATTATTGAAACTAAATAAATTTAGTATTTTTTAAGAATTAAAATAATAGTTTATTTTTTAAAAATAATAATTTAAAACAAAAATTTTAAATTCGGGTGAAAGATTTGATGACTTGACTTTTTTAAGAAAAAAGACACCAATACACAATTGTAATTGGGTATTTGTGTCTTTTTGTGTGTCGACGCAAATACCCAATGCACAAATACCCGATTACACAGCTCTTTTCCCTTACCCAAAAAGACACAAATACCCAATTACAATTGTGTATTGGTGTCTTTGTCCTAACGCACAGTTCTTAATAAAGGTACCAAAAGCCGCTGTCTAAATCAAATCATCAAATTTGGTTGCTCAAAGTTGTACCAATTCTACCAAGGCTGTGTATTGATGTTTCCAGAAATACGCTTCTGTCCTCAAAACACGAGCAACCAGTATGTGTTCTATCAGATTGCTCCAGATGTTTCCTCCCATAACATCTTTGCCTTCATTGTCACTGTGCTCCTTACCTTGCTTCAACTCAAGGATCAGGGAAACGCTTCTGATTCTCCATTTGAAGAACACCGCATTACAGTTCGGTTCGCTACTGGCTGTTTGCTGGTTTACTGCCTGATATATGCCGTCGAACTGACGGAATTCTCAGGAAATGCTCAAGCGTACACAATTTTTGTTCATCCTTTTAAGTTCTTGTTCGGGTCTCTATCTATAGCTTCCCTTGCATCAATGATCTTTCCAAGCTCATACCAACCATTCTTGTATGGAATCTCTATCATTGTTTCGGTGGATCGTCGTCAGCTTCTCTTCAGCACAATAGCGATGTTCATGAATTTGGTTTATGTCTCCATTAGGAGTAGATTTATCACTGTGAGGGATCGAAGAAGCATACTTCCTGTGTAAACACAGTTAAGACTATAATGTACTTTTTTTTGTTATACAGAAAAAGAACAAAAAAAACAATAATTAATTAACCTCACTAAGATTTTAGGTTGGGACAGAGTCAGGGACTGAATCCTCCGTCGATGACGCTGATGAAGCCGCCATTTCCTTGGCTTTACCAGTCGCATGCTGCATGCTGCTTCCGCCGCTAGCAGCTGATCTTCGATTATGCTGCCTTCTCCTACTGGAAACGCCATTTTTTCAGAAACGCCTCTCGTCACGCCTACTTTTTCAATCGCAGACACCCAGTCGCTGGCAAGGAGAAAACACCAGACAACCAAATCAGACCCTCCAGACTCCTGCAAACAGTTTCTTCCGTCAAACCCCACTTCTTCTCCGGTTGCTTTCACCAAGAGCAATAGTCTCCAAGCGTCATTTCAAATCATCCCAGTCCATTCTTTTTAATCTTCGGGCGAACCGCAATACACAAACCAAGACAACTCACAAACGAAATACACAAACCAAGACAACTCACAAACACACAACTTCATTGGCGGTTGTGGGTTTCCAAAACTCATTTGTAACAATCCCAGAAACCAGAAATTTAGTAAGGTCAATGAAGTATGAAAAACTGATTAAGGTTGAACAAACCATTATGGATCCACATGAAGGCTTCTATTCCTGAAACTTGAAGTTTTCCATGAGCAGCTTCACCAACCACCGAGGGGCATCGTCTCACTCCTCAATGGAGATATTTTTAGGGTTTTTGTACCTCGCTTCTGTATTCTTTAAGTTGATTGTTACTAGGCCATTGGCCTCCTATTTGCCGAAAAAAAAGAATTAATTTGACAAAATAATAGTAATTTAACCAATTTTCTAATAAATCAATCAATTATATATAAAAATTATTATAAAGAATTAAATAAAAATTAATCCGTTCACAATTGTTTTAATTAAACTGATATACTTTAAATTTTAAATTATTGCCTAAAACTTAAGTCTAAATTCATAATCAAGTAATTGATACTTTGACATATTTGATTTATTCTTAATTTCACGCCCTCCTTCACAGCTTGATCTCACGAAAATATAATTATTACGTCCACATACTAATTAAGCACTCAGTTTATCAGTTGATTACTGACATTAATTTGGTAAACTCTTTGTTCAACAGTTACAATAGACATTACTAGTTATGATATACGAACAATGGCACTTGGTTCCCATTCTACCGTTATCTTAAGGGTGACTCCTTGAATCAACACAAGCGAGCCTAGGATTTACTTGGCAGGTGGAAAACTGCGAGGAGCACGGAGGTGTTAAAAAGATTTCACACGACACTCAAGATCCAAACACATCGGTACATGCGTTTCCAAATCACAGACTTATCATTGGGGCCACAGATCCTTTCCACCCAACAAAAACAAGTCATTTAATATCTATTCATACCCAAAACGACGTCGTTTTATGAGAAGAACAGGATATTGGCCGCAAAAAATCTGAACCCTACCATTGGCTCAACTTTCATTCAATGACGGGCAACCAGTCACTTACGTTGCCCGTCGATAATGAACCACCAAAGACACCGCCTAGCAAAAGAAGTTAACTTGGTTCCCTAAGCTTTTGCTACTTCACATGTTTTAATCACAGGTCCAAAACAACACAAATTGTCAATTGCACGGTCGTCTTAAATCTCAAGGTGATATGAATCGATAAGAAAGTGACGAGAAGATGGAAGCAGTTATTTAATCCTGTAAAACCATTAAGATCTTTAAGCTAATGAGTAAAACCCATTAACTAATCATATACCTCACAATTGTACACAAACACTGTATCATGAATCCTCTACTAACTAATCATATACTTTTCAATTATACACAAACAAAATATATCATGAATCCTCCACTGAAACATTATCATAAATTTATCAGAAATGAAAATAGCAAAATTTAAATTCATGACCTTTTGATTGCGTTCAATAAGCCATTCAAAAGCTTGAGATGAGTCGGATTAAATGGATCATATCTAATCTTTAACAATTCTCTCTTTTCTTTCAGTTTATTAGTCAGATAAATAAAGATGTGACAAAAACATGTCCAGATCATTCGCTGAATTCATCTCTATATCACTTCACAAAATACATACAAAGCTTATTAGGAAAACCATGTCAAGGATGAAAATGCTTGTGCTCACTGCTAAAATTTATGTACATGATATCCAGAAAATGCAGAAGTGCACAATTGCATCAAGAATTTACTGGATTGAAGAGGAGATAATCCCACAACATTAACAAAAGAGTAACATATATGTACGAAAATCAAGTCATTCCTTGTTAACAAAAAGAGCTAGTGCCCTCAACAAAGTTTTAACACTTATAAGTCACTGAAAATAATATAACAATACTCGAAAGAAAAAACAAAGGACGATTAAGAAGGCACTCAACAAAACCTTTCCCCTACATGACTAACAGCAATTCACCATTCTCTCGAGCTTTACTTATCAGACGAGTTGGGTCCTCTCTTCTTGCCGAATCCAACAACTGCATTATGAAAGAAAACAACAAAAACGTTAATCCACCATCAACATCGATGATCAACCATTATGACAACGCGTTTCCAAGAACTGTAAAAACTGCTAAAACCTAATCCGCAAGCATCGTACGATTAAAGATAAATTGTACATAAATCACGAGTGTGTGATGAAGGTGTGTAAGCTTTTATGTCCAAACCATAACTTAACCTGTGAAGATACGAATGTATCTCCCTCCGAGATTATCATGAAATTCGTATTCAATGTCTCAAAATCAGAAAACCAATTAATTTAGTCATACTATCCTTAACGTATACATCGTAGTTCAAAAACCATAACTATTTTGCAACCGGTATCCACAAATAGAAAATATTGCGACGTTAAGAAATCAACAAGAGCAATCTAAAGAACAAAGCAGAATTCCCCATGTGAATAGATTATACTCAAATCGATAATTAAATTAATCAGAGCTTCGATCTAGAACTAAAAAACATGTGAAATAAAAAGAAGCCTACCTGCGGTGACAAATCGGCGGTTGTATTGCATCCTCTTGTGAGCACGGCCGCGAGGCTTCTTCTTCTTATCTTGCTTAGCGACTTTAGGAGTTTGGCCTCTCACCTTTCCAGCACGAGCCAACGAGCCGTGAACTTTACCCATGTCTTCTTGTTGGTGCGGCTTTAAGTTAGGGTTCTTCTGCAGCGTCTCCCGTAATTCGGATTAGGTTATTATATTTATATAAACAGGAGCTTAGGCATGGACCGATTTCTGTATGGGCTCTTATCGGGCTTCCTTTTGCACATATTTCATTACAATTTATAAATTTCGTGATTTTGTAAAAAAATAATTAATAATTATTTGAATTTAATTTGATTTATTAAGTGATAAATTTTTAAAACCTAATATATAAGCAATTAATTATATACTTAAAAATAAAAATAAATTTTAACTTAATTTATTAAATAATTTCTTTAAATATAAAATTTTTAAAATTTTTTTAAAAATAAAAAATATATTGATGTTCCCTCTCCTCGTAATTGTTATCCTTAGTTATGAACGTTTTCAATTTTGTAAATAAAATCATTAAATGGTAATTATTTTAAAGTTATTGTAAAATTTTTTGCAATATTTTAAAAATTAAATTGAAAATTAAACTGGTAAGATAAAAAAATTAAAGTTTAGAAAATTTAACGAGTATTAAAATATTATAAAATCAACTAAATATAACAACAACAATAATATTCGGTATAAATCTCGCTGATACTTGAAATTTAGAGAACGTCAACATTACGCACACTTACCCCAACAATAACAATATAAGATCAGTAAACACTAAACAAAATTAAAAAACTTTTGCTTATTGAAAAATTTAAAGTTTAATTAAAAAATATATTGTTAATTAAAATTTATGTAATTTATTTTAACTTATAAAATTAATAAAAAATAAAATTGATTGATTAATTAAGTTTTTAATAATAAATTGAAATTTTGAAGGATTGAATTTTTTTTGATTAAATCAGATAAATCGACCAGACGACTGGTATTTTTTATTGGAGTTGTGAATTTAATTTTTTAAAGCCAACATACTGCAATAGCTGTTAGCTTAATCTATCAGCGATCAGCTGATTGCTGATTATATCAACTGATTTGACCAGCAAATAGTATTAGATGTTTATTAAACATGTTTGGTAAAATTAGTTATTTAGTATTAGTTGTAAAATGACTTATGAGGGCATGCTTTTAAAAAATATTATAAGGGCATCAATATTATATTTCTTAGTATTTCGTTGAATATTCTTATAAAAATTTAGATTTTAAATATTTTAATTTAACAAAAATGAAGCTTATAACTTTAATAATAATAATAATAATAATAATAATAATAATACTCCAACATTAAATTCTCTAATAATATGAATAATGTAGCGAGCTACATCAAATTAGTATTTTTTTATATAATATGTATAAATTTTATTATTTAATAAATTAAAAATATTTATAATTATAATATGACATAGATACAATATATAGTAGTTATATACTAAAACTATTAATTTGATGTGATTCTTTATGTTCGAAAACTTATACTCTGTTTGAAACGATATGAGTTGAATTCAATTCCAACATTGAATTTAATTCTTATTTTTGGAACCAAAAAAACTGATAAGTTGAATTCATAAATGTAATTCAAATTAACTCTCCTTTATAAATTCAATTATGCCAAAAAGCTATGAGAATTGAATTCTAACTTATTTCAACACTTTTTTTCAAACGTTGAAACTTACTCTTCCCATAATACCCATGTTGTAATAACGTATCTTCAACCGCCGTAGCCACTCTTTAGCCCTCCCATATCTCAACTGACGCAATCCTCACTTCTCTTCAACTGACACAGCCTAGAGCCCCTCCCACCAAGAAGAAGAACATCTTCTCTAGGTTCATGCATTTTTAAACTTCTAAATTATAATAGTTTTCTGTTGTCTTCATAGCTCGATCTAGTTTAATGTTATTTGCAATTAATTTTTGTTTTCATTTTAATAATGAACTTTTTTTATGATATCATTTATAATAAAATTGATGTTTATAACTTGCCCTATCTAAGTGTTAATGCTGATTATTTAATAAGATTATCTTTTAGTCAAGGTAAAAATGTCATATAAAATAATTGAATTCATTTTGGTTATATACTAAATAGTGTAATTAAATTCAATTCTAATATTACTAAGTTTGTTCCAAACAGTGTAAATTAAATTCAATTCGTTAATGAATTCAATTCCAAAATTTTCAAACGGCCCCTACTTAATATTATGATATTTTAAAATATAAACTAACATTATAAAAGTAACTAAATATTAAAAAATTTAATTAACCTTTTTATTATATTATTCCAAACCTTACTACGTAATTGTTTGATAAAAAAATTAACTTTGAAAACACACAGAATAAAAATAAAGAATATAGTGAAAAGTAATATTATTTTTAGGTAAATAACTAACCTCAAAAACTAGAAAGCTTTTGAAAATTAACTTATTAAGATTAAATACTAAACACATCAATAACCAACTTTTAAAGTCCTTAAAAGCTAAAAAACAGCTGTCAAGTTGTTAGGCAAACACCTACTTCATTTCTAGAAGCCCATTTTTAGTCATTGCACCGTATGCACGAGCAAGGAGAGCGAACAACAGGGGATCATGGTGATAAAGAAGCTGACAAAAAATTGGCGAAATTATCGTGACCAAGATCTCTCTCTTCCAACTCGGGACGATGAAGATTTTCGTCCCATGGACGTCCACGGTCTCTCTCGACTTCCTGAGATTCGATTTTCAAAAATCAAAGCGGTAAGTGCACTTACAATCTGTTTTTGTTTTCCCCAACTACAGAGCAAGAAGAGTTAGTTCGATCGCTTGAGAAGGCACAAGCACATCAATCTCTTATATGGAGGGTAAATTTTGTAATCATATATTCTTCTTTAATCATTTGAAGCCAGAAATCCGAGTGGGTCCTTCTAAATATCTACGCTTTGATTTATTGGTAGAGAGTGTTTGCTGGGCTTCTCTCTTGCTACGCTGCATTTCTTCTATACTCCATCTTCCGCCAAGCAACTTCTCCATGGGAATTGGTATCAACTTTTGAATTAATAAACGTTTCCCTTGCATATTTATTGTCCGAAAAGATTGACACTTGAAATTTCTAATTAATATCAGGAAGCAAAGCATGAACTTCATTGCCTAGTAAGGCTTTTAAGCATATTTTCATTAGTAAGTGGCGTTTCATGGGGCTGAAAGGCTACATGCTGGCTTAAGACAGTTTGTAATCTTAAGTTGAAATTCATATGTTGACTTTCTCGGGAAGGCTAAGGTTATCATAGCTGAATTTCAATTTGATCGTATTTATTCACAAAGACATGATTTTTACCGCAACTAAGTTGGAAGTAATGATTTTAGAGCAAGCATTTTGGATATTTAACTAACTTTGTTTGATTTTCAAACGGTGAGACATCTATAACTTATGTTTCTATTGATTAACAGAGGTATCATGCTTACTTCATGGAAGATATAGATTCCTGGATGGTAGTATCCGCAGGTTCTTTTCTTTGATCCTTACTATGTTTTCTTGTGCTCTTCATTGGCTGATGATGTTTGGCCCCACGATGCATACTTGAGGGTGTTATTTGGATCAAAGTTTTGAACTTGAGGTTTTGGTCCCTCCAAAATTTCTAAAATATTTATTTTCTTAATAGGATATACTTATCTGGTGTTCCGCTGCGAATAAATGAGAATGGATACACCACTTTCATTTATTCAATGTCATCACTTTCTTGAATTTAGTTTTTAATGCTTAGATGTAAGGGAAATCCAGTATGCTCAGCGTGATGCATGTCCTTTGATGTTACTTTTGTCGCTTACTTTATCCCGATGCAGCATCTGCTTCTCTACCAGGTGGCTCTTTTCTTGTTCTATAAAGCCTAGAACTGAATTATCAATTTGCATAAGAAATTCTTTCTTATGGTTGTAGCATGTCACTGAAAGGCTTTTTTCCTATTGTAGCTCCTTAAAAGCCTAAGGACTAATCTTATCTATTGCTGGCTTGCTGTAACTAGGATTTAAGGACCTGCAATCTCATACTCCTATTTAAATTGCTGCTGTTGCTGTGTAACATAAGATTTACCATTTCACTAAGTTGTAATCATTTAACAGATTGGGCAGCTGTTTTAACATGCTCAGTCGCCATCATAGGGCTACTACGTGATTCCGAGTATCGCAGGCATTATATTTTGTATTCATGCGTTGTTGGGCTGGTGCTAGCTGTTTTCTGGCTGCATTACATGCTGAGGTATGTAGGAAGTGTAGAGTGCCTAGGAAATCTACACATGAGAATAGTTCTTGGGTTTGTGTTTACAAATGGAAATCCTGTGAAATGACATTTAATAGAGTTGGTTTTTCCTTTAGCTTCCATGTTCTTGTAGTTTTTGTATTCTTTTAATTGAAACTTTTTACGTCAAATAAATAGAAGCACTTTGATCTTGGCCTGCCTGTTGTACTAGTCTGCTAAGTTTTACATACAAATGATTCAAGTCATAGTTGAAGATAATTAACTTGCTAATCTGATCGTATTTGAAATAGGCTGCCAAGATTTCGGTGGGATGTCATCTGGCTTCCATTTGGGCCGATTAGGTGAGTTGTGCTTCCTCTTCTTTCTTTCTGTCTACAAGCATAGAACTGAAGCTTAACTTCAACTGCATCTGAAATTGCAGTGGCGCTGGCATTTGCCTTTACGTGGATCATCTACTTACCGAGTCATCAGAAGAAGTGAGGAAACTTAGGGGATATATGTATGCGTTTAAAACCACCTAACAGTTATCTTACCGCTTCTACAAACTGATATTAATAGTTTAGTGTAGTGTTATCTCACTACCTAAAACTCGGGATCACAGCATTTTTTCAGTCTTTCTTTCATGGCTGATGTTCGAATTTGTAGGAATGTGAAGTTGAGATCAGCTGGTTGCAGGTTATAAAGTTGTAGATAGACTCGTAGAAGATTGTTCTAACGAGTTCTTTATTTTGTTTTCGTAAAACAGTACCATCTTCTCGCATATAAAAGATTCTCCCAACTTCCATGAAAATTGCTTAAGAGAATATCCTGTTACATGCTGCATGTGTCGACAACACTAACACCTAAAATTCACAAGGCAGGCACACCGAGATTTCCTTGACAAACAAAATCACTCTAATCCAGAGAGGAGGAAGACAAAGGTAAAAATGTAAAAGAACCTGGGAAAAGAGAATCTTTATAACCTGTGGATAAAGGATTGATATGGCAAAATGGTGAATACCAATCTGATAATTCTAAAACAAAATCGCAAGTCTGGAACAGTACATATCTATCTTAAAACAGTCAACATTTATCACAACTCTTAGTTTAATTTTTGCATCTAAATGCAAACTTCAACATCCAGAACTCAAGTATCAATCATCATCTTCAATGACCTTGGTGCCTAGGCCCTTAAGCCCTTCTGGTGGCATTTCTGCAACAGTAACAAGTGAGTAGAGCTCTTCCTTTGCATCTTCATCATCATTCCTTTTTCGAGCAATACGAACCCTTACCCTCCTCGGCACACTCCTTATCCCCCTACTCCAAATGTGCTTGTTCAACTTGACGTCCACCCTCACATCAGTAGTACCCATAGCCTTCTGAGCGAACTTCCTGATCTCCTTTATGGCTTTGGGTGCCTTCTTCTTGAAGGTGCTGTGTTTGGAAAATTTAAAATAGACATTCAATAATTTGCAAACTTTTAACACAATATAACAAAATTTCTAGGCTCAGAATCAGACAATAGCATGAACAAAAGTTTACAACAGCATTCAAACGATGATCTTACATATCATCTTCAGCTCTCTTACTCAACATTATGCTACCGACTCATACCTGAACAAAATACTCACTCTATTCACGCCCCGCCAAGTATCAAGTAACAACAACCCACATTGCTTTCGTGTAACATGTCTTTGAACATTTTATGGAATTTCTATATTGAAGGAACCTACTTTAGTTCACAGTTAACCAATCAAAAAGTACAACTTGTCAATCTTAAACTCAAACAAGCTTAATAACACAACCCTGGTCAAAAATAGAACAGGGGAAAAGCCCATTACCAAATGCAATCTCAATAGACCCAAAGGTAAATAGAAAGAGCCCCAAATGGATTAAGATCAATGGACAAGAAGAAAAATGAGAAAATGGGAGAGTAGTAGAAATACCAGCCATGTAAACGCTTGTGGAGGTTGATTGTATACTCTCTCGTGACCACCTCCTCCTTTCTACCCTTCGTCTTCTCCACCATGTTTCGTTTTCCTTTCCTGTTTCAACAAACACTGACCTGCATCCACATCAATTTTTACATTAAAGGAAAGATGCTCAATGGCCATTTTATGAGTACCCAGATAGGGCAGCTAGCACCAGAAAACCATTAGAGCAAGGACTAGAAACAGGACAATACCTTGGTGTTCGTAGGAATTGAGAAAGTGTGTCGTGAGATGAGGTACAATAAAAACCCTAACTTCGTTGAAGGAGTGAATTGTCTCTACCACTTAATGTCGAATTTACCCCTCTCGTTATAGTGGTTGTTTGTTGGGCCCGTTTGTGGTGGCCCAACTCTCTAAACCACTCCGCCACTCGACCTTATGTGCATTTAATGTTTTTAGCTGAAACTATAATTTACTTAATAGTTTTCAGACTATAATTTATTAAAAATTAATAGAGGTTTTTAGAAAATTCTTTAATAATTAATATTTTTGAAAATTTTTAAAATTTTTAAAAATCTTTCTCTTATATTTTTAAAATTAAAATTAAAATATAGACAACATAAATATGGTAACAATAATAAAATAAAATATATAAATATTACATTTATAATTACTTATATAACAATTTAATTTAATTTCTTAATTTGAGCTAAACATTAAATTTGAATTAAACTAATAATTATTTTAAATTATTAATTTAATTAAATTTTAATAATTTGCGACAAATTAAAGAGTTAATTTAAACTATTATATTAATAATATTTAATTAATCAATATTTATATTTATATTACATATATTTTGTCTTTATTTTTACCGAAGTTTAAGAAAATAAAATTTATAAAATTATTCTAAAATTTAATAGCCAAAGGTAAAGCTTTTCAGATTCTAAACTCTAACCTTGTTTGGAACAACAGGAATTGAATTCAATGTCGGAATTGAATTCAATTCCTATGTTTGGAACCAAAAGAAGCAAAATAATTGAATTCAATTCTTTAACTACAACTAACTAGCTTTAGTAATTGAATTCTTGCTAAAAATCACAAGAATTCAATTACATTCTCGTTTTAACCGCTACTTTTTAACGTTGGAAAACTATCTTCCCACAGTATCCTTATTTCTCTCTTCAACAAATCCCTTATTTCTTTCTTCAATGCATCCCTTCACTTTTCTTCTTCAACGCAGCCCTCACTTCAATGCAATGTAAGTCAGAGCTTCCTGGGCATAATCATATCTATACGTGTATTGATTGACCTCTGTATTTACTTAGGTAGATTCAGTTTCTAATTCATTTTTTTGCACTCATATCGTGTATTCAGACACATTCAGAAAAGTATTTCATAATCCTGACTTGAGCTATTCTGGGATAACAAAATCAAAGTATATGGAGAGTAGTTTTTAATTAAAATTTTCTTAATTTCTCTTATAATAAAATTGATGTTTACAACTTGCTCTATGTAAGTGTGAATGTTGATTATTTAATAGGGTTATCTTTTAGTCAAGGGTAGAAATGTCATATGAAAGAATTGAATTCATTTTGATTATGTTCCAAACAGTATAATTGAATTCAATTCTAATATTACTGGATTTGTTCCAAACAGTGTAAATTGAATTCAATTCAATTTCATTAATGTAATTGAATTGAATTCATTAATGAATTCAATTCGCTGTGTTTCAAATAGCCTGTAAGAGTTATTTGCTGAAGGTTGACCTTTATAAGGCATCTGATACTATTCAATGGAGCTTTGCACTCATAATGTCTAGAGGAGTTTGGTTATCCCCTGAAGTTTATAAAATGGATACATTATTGTATAACCTAGACTTCTTTTAGTATTCTAATTTATGGATGCCCAATCAGGTTAATCAAATTAACTAAAGGAATTCATCAGAGATCCTCTTTCTCTTTACCTATTCACTTTAAGTATTGAGGTTATATTTAAATTAATTTTTGTAATATAATTATATTACAGAAATTCTATAAAAGTACTATTTTTATTTCTAACAATTAAAGTTAATAAATTTGAATTTCATGAGTTGATTTATAATTTTAAATACTTCAAAAGATTGTTGAGGAGGAACAATTTGATTGATTTGCAAGTATTGTTTGAATGTAACATAATTTGAACCCCTCTTTCTGTTGCAGAATGAACCGTCGCACGAAATAGCTCTGTGCTTTCGTAAGAATAGCTTGCGCGTAGGCAATGGATTGGATGAGATTTGAATCAAAAAGTGACAGTAAGGTTTGGCTGGGGAAGATAGGGTTCTAGAAGAATAGACGCAAAATCAGAGTTATCCAATAGATGAATGTACAACGGTCAAACTGCGTTATCCAAATGCTTGACTCTGGGGAACATTCCTGAGAAATCTTTTTTATCTTATTCCATTTCTACCCAACCTACCCTCCGATCCACTCCTACTAAGGCGGGGAATTTTTTAAAAGAATATCATAAAAAATAAAGAATAGATTAAAATATCCTCAAACTTTATAAAAGGCTTTAAAAGATTTTTTCATTAATAATATTATAGTAAGATATGTAAGGATGCATATCTCATATATCATGACGTGTAATGTCACAAAATAAAATTTGAGAGCCTCTAACTTAGACCTCGTTATAAAACTATTAGCTAGAGGTTGCAAAGCATTATAATAACTAATGATTAAAAAATTCAATTGATTCAATCATAAAAATTTTAAATCATTTAATTTTTTAATTTAATCGTAAAAATCTTGAATCATTTAATTTTTATTTTTGATTTTTAACTTTTCAATTCAATTTATTTTAATAGTTGTTGTTATTAAAAATTTGAGAGCCTCTAACTTAGACCTCATTATAAAACTAGTAGCTAGACGATGCAAAACATTATACTAACTAATGATTAAAAAATTCAATTGATTTAACCGTAAAAATTTTAAATAATTTAATTTTTTTATTCAACCATAAAAATTTTGCATCATTTAATTTTTATATTCGATTTTTAACTTTTCAATTCAATTTATTTTAATAGTTGTTGTTATAAAAAAGTCAATCAATTTATTAATTAATTAGTCAATTTTATTAAATTAATAAATCCTCATAAATTAAAATAAATCAATTAATTTTCTTTTAATAACTTGTTTCAATGAAACTTCAATTTCTTTTAAAATCTCTTCAATCATATTCTAAAAATTTTTAATTGTCTAACTTTTGGTCTAATTTTTAAAACGTTAAGACCTTCGTTCATATCAACTGAAAATTTTGTTCAGTACATGCCATTACAACTGAAAAGTTCGTCCAATACATCTCGTCACAAATTTCTGGAATTAACATTTTTGTTTAATACATGCCTTCCAAATTCATGCACAATTTCTCCCATTTCATAATTAATCAATTTCTAACTAGCCATCTTATAGGCACTTGATAAGTATGAAAAATGGATCAATCTTATTACCCCATAAGGGCCAATTCCAACCAACATTTCATAACCACAGTACCAATTCATAGATATCACTAATACATTGAGACTCAGATGATATCATCATTAACAGAAAGCGACCATATTGAGACTCAACGTACTAAAGAATGTTAACGTTACATACATGGACGGAGTAATGATCTCACCGACATTACGGACAAACAATGGATAACTGCCTACAGTCACAAAGAGATTAAACGACTACGTTTGCTTACTGCAACATATCAGCTGAAGCCATAAGGGGTTGTCCCGGATAAGGAAGCTGCCACGGTTTGAGTAAAGGATCAGGTATCTCGGGAATGTCCACAGCATAGCCGCTGAAATCCTCGAAGTGACAGAGCACCGAGTTCAAGGAACGAAGTCGATCGGTCAACTCCATAGCCTGAGCCTTCAATACATTGTTGTCCGACTCCACTTGCACATAAAATTGAGAGCGTTTGTTGATGTTCTCCTTCAATTGATTGTTCTCGCTCTTCAATTGGTCGGCTTCTTTCACGTAGTGCTCCATCAGTTTCTGCTTCCTCGCTCTGGATCGCTTCGCTGATTCGCGATTCGAGATCATCCTCTTTCTCTTCTTCTCATCAATGTTCGCTGAATCTGAGGTGGAGCTAGTTGCTTGCCTCTGCATTTTATCCCTCCCAGCCAACACAAGGATAGATCAACCAAAACAAAAAATGAAATTAACGTGTAGGGATTAACTTAATCGGATTAGGATTAGCTTAGATTATGGATCGAAACTTGCAGGTGTGAACCAACAGAGATCGTTTAGTTCATGAAAAGACGTAGAACCAGTAGAGAAACACAACGGAGAAGGAGTGGAGGACTCGAATTCGACGTATAAGGATAGAGTACGTCATAGAAATTCTAAAAACATCGGTGCTTTTCAATCACAAAAATCCTAATTCTCGCGAATACAGATACTTAAGATCAAGACTAAACAAACACGAAGCAGCACCTCCGATCCGAAACCCTAGATCAAGCTACGGAGCTATCATCAAATCGAACAGAGAAAGCAAAGAGATGATTGGAAGATTAGAAACTCAAATGGGAAAAGGAAGTCTTAGCTTAGTGGCGGCTACAAAGAACACGAAACACTAATTGGATATTGAAACCGAAGAATGTTACAATGTTATCGGATAAGGCCATTTATAGGTGAAAAATGGGGGATTTTCTTTTCTTTATTGTTTCTAAAGTTGCCTAAAAATTTTACGCGTGATTACGTCAACGTAAGTATGGCCAATAGAGTATCGCCACGTTTAGTTTAGGACAAGGACATGCTACCAACTCCTTTCAAGGATCATGTCGGCGGATTCTTTTATAGGAATTTAGATAAGGGGAGTCTGATTATCAACGTTCGGTGTATCAACTCTGTAATTAATAAGATGATTCTACAATGGTGCTTTGACCTCTCTTCGATTTCAACCTCATCCTTATCCTACCTGTGGTATCATTAATTAGTTATTACATTATATTTATTTAAGTACGATAAATATGACGTTAATGTATTATCATTTACTGTTATTCCCTTTACAATTACAAATTGTTTTTCTTTCTTTTTTTAATAGAAACCTGAATTAATAAAATATATCTCTACCAAATTTTACACTTGTTTTAAAATAAAATGTAATAAGTAACAGGATTAGTTATTGAAAATTCACCTAAATAATATTAAGGTAAAACGTCAATATTTATCAATGTTTTAAATATCAATATGAAAGTTAAACTGATAAGACAAGAGGTTTAAAGTTTAAAAAGCTCAATTAGTATTAAACTGTCAGTTAAAAATTGAATAAAATTAAAGATTTTAAAAAATAATTGAAAAGAACTATCTTTATTTATCGAAAAATTTAAAACTTAATTAAAAAAGAGCATGTTAAATAAAAAATAATATATTTATTTTTGTTTATAAAAACTAATCAATTTTTAAAAACAAAGATTGTTAAATTAAATCAAACTGAAAAGTTAAAAATCAAATCAAAAAATTATATGGTTCAAAATTTTTACTGTTGAACTGACTTAACTAGTTCGATTTTTAAAATATTGATATTTATTATTTTATCTCTTTGACATGATTATGCCATGTTAGATTAAACTCGTAACTAACATAATCACGTCATGTAAAGTTGCTTTTTGTTCATTTGTGTATTGTCAAATATATTAATAAAAATTAATATATAATTTTTATAATGTGTTGTAACTATTTTTTTTAGCTGGTGAATTCTTTACTGAAAAGTAAAATTAATGTCGAAATGAAAGTTTTCAATATTTTTTTAGTAATTAATCCCTAAATAATAACATGCTTTTTAATCCTTGTCATGACTAACTATCATAAAAATTGGTGAAATCATTTGCATACAAATTATGCAGGTTTGATTAATCCATTAAAGCGCCAGTAAACATCTTGCTAATCTAAGTTTGTATTCATTAGTCTTTTCCTTATATATTTATTAGAGATGGCAATACAGCCCGACCCCTCCCCATATTGGCCCGAGATTAACAGGTCAAACTTGGATTAACCGAGCCTTAGGTTTGGATTAACTGGATGCCCGACCTTAGACCCAATAAGTAATAGAAACATGGCGTCGTTTTGATATTTTAATTTTTTAAAAAATAATTTGGCCAAGGTCAAGCAGGACTACAGCAGAGCTCTGGCCTGGTTTGGACCTATGAGGGTCTAGCCTGACCCGGTCATTGCCATCTCTAATACTTATCTCATACGAACTATGTCACAACCAATAAATATAATAATGGAAACAGTTCACTTATGTTTGTAAGCCAGATATTTACCAAATTATTGACATATATGATATACCACATTTGTTTTATCTTTTAATTGAAAATTGTTAAATTTATTATAAAAAATAATTTTAAATGTATTTTGGGTTTTTTAATTTTTAATTTTTCTGTAAATTGACTTTAAATTTTTATTTTGATATTAACTAACAATTTAATTTAATAAAAAATAGTTTTTTGGATAAACTAATAAAAATTAAAAAATCAAAATACATTTAAGATCAAATTCCAGAACAAATTTAAATTTTTTTCCTCTCATGATTAGCCAGTTTTGAATGAAATAGACCTTAGGGTTCATGCTCAAACCCAATTTCCTACTATTATAGACCTTGGACTTCCGATTAAGAATTCATAGCCTAAACCTAACAGACTCGTAGGCCAAGCCACTCAGTCCTCATCGGTTTAAACTCCAAGTTCCACGAGCCTCGATAGTGGATGCTCCTCTCCCGTCGAAATCTATACATATATAAGAGGACCGAGATCTTCTTCTAATGCTATAGCTAAAGCTTAGACCTCGAACTAAACCACCATTTTATGGACGAACTTGTATCATAAGCAAAAAGAAGTTAAAACTAAGATAAAAACAAAGTAATGGCAGTGGACGACGTGTCGTTGGATGACAAGGTGAATAGAGTAAGAAAATGATGATAGAGATAATGGCATCAGGGTGTATGAGAGCAGAAAGGTGAGAAATAATAAATGAGAAGCTCTGTGTATTCAATCATCAGGAAGGAAATAAATACATATTGTAACAAAATATGACCTTCTAAGGACAATTCTACAGATTACAGGACAATAGTACAGTGTTGGAGGTTGGGACAATGAAGATGAGATTGAGAGAGGGAGAGTGTCGTGAGAGAGTTCTAGAAGGTAAAGAGAAGATGATAATATTTTTGGGATTTTTAACCTTGTCGATAATATACACAGATAAAAACATATGGACAAAGCCCATTAGGCTTAACTAACAATTTGGTTCATAATATAACAATCTCCACCTTAAACCAAATTGCATCTGAAGTAAACAAAAAATACACTAACGACATGCCAGAAACAAACTGACAAAAAACTTGAGCAAAGCTTGAACTTTGCAATCGGAAGAGGTTTTGTAAGCATATCGGCTTGATTCAGCTCGGTAACAATCTTCTTCACAATAACCTTACCTTCCGAGATCACATCTCGAACAAAATGATACCGAATGTCAATGTGCTTTGTCTTCTCATGATACATGTTGTCCTTGGTCAAATGAATGGTGCCTTGATTGTCACAAAACATCGTAATAGGACCCTTAAAAGAAGACATCTCACCAACAAACGTCTTGAGCCAAATAGCTTCCTTAATAGCCTCAGTAATCTCCATATACTCGGCCTCAGTAATTAAAAGTGCAACAGCGGCTTGAAGTGTAGATTTCCAACTAATTGCACAATTTCTAAAGGTAAAAACATTCCCTGTCAAAGAATGCCTCTTATGTAAATCACCCGTAAAATCCGCATCTACAAAACCTGTTAGTGCCTTATTACCATTACCAAAATCTAAACGAGCATCAATGGTACCTCTCAAATAGCGAAAAATCCATTTCACTACTTCCCAATGCCCTTTCTCGGGACAAGTAAGATACCTACTTACCACACTAACAGCTTAAGCTATGTCGGGTCGAGTACATACAATCAAGTACATGAGACTTCCGACTGCATTCGAATATGGAACATTTTCCATATATTTCTTCTCTTCATTGGATTTTGGGCTTAAAGCACTTGAAAGCTTGAAATGCGCCGCAAGAGGAGTTGAAACAACCTTAGCCTTCTCCATGCCAAAACGGTGTAACACTTTTTCGACAAAACTCTTTTGTGAAAGAAACAATTTTCTCTTGGACCTATCCCTTGTGATCTCCATCTCGAGAATACTTTTGGCATCCCCCAAATCTTTCATCTCAAATGTCGAACTTAATTGCTCTTTTAACCTCCTAACGTCTTTCAAGTTTAAGGCCACAATCAACATATCATCCACATATAGCAGCAAGTAGATGAAATCACCACCATCCAACTTCTTGAACTAAACACAATTATCAAAATTAGAATGATGGAAATTAATACTCACTATGAATGAGTCGAATTTCTTATACCACTGCCGCGATGATTGCTTAAGGCCATAAAGGGACTTCTTCAAAAGACACACATTGTTCTTCTTTCCTGAAACCTCAAAACCATTCGATTGACTCATGTAAATTTGCTCCTTTAAATCACCATGTAAGAAGGCAATTTTCACATCCATTTGCTCTAGCTCCAAATCCTTCATTGCCACCAATGAGAGCAAAACTTGAATGGAGGTATGTTTGACCACGGGAGAAAACACATCATTGAAGTCCACACCTTGAACTTGACTATATCCTTTAGCCATAAGCCTTGCCTTATACTGAAAAACTGTGGGATTTGAGCCATCAACCTTCCTCTTGAACACCCATTTGCAACCCACAATCCTCTTACCATTAGGAGGCTTCACAAAAGACCAAATATAACACCCCCTCACCGTATGGTACGCATCGGGACGCCCGTAGGTCATTCCGATACATATCTTATGATAAGGGAGCGCTACGTGCAATCACTACAATACTCCACCTGGCATCATATCAATTTGAATAATTAAAGAAGTAATTATAAATCACAAGATTTTTAAAATCAAACTCTTCCTCTTTTCATTACTCAAAATCAACAGTTTATACATCATCAAACTGTACAATCTGTACATACATACAA
>JANIIA010000009.1:3411645-3422742 GCA_027478495.1 Erythroxylum alaternifolium | reverse complement strand
AACAGTATAAATTAAATTCAATTCAATCTCATTAATATAATTCAATTCAATTTCAACGTGGAATTCAATTCTATACTTTCCAAACGGCCTGTAAAATCTCCGAACACAACCCAGGGTTTTGTAATGATCAACTAACAAACAAGACAAGTCGGGGTTTTGGCTTCAGAACTGTCTACGAAATCCTTGTCGGTCTTTGAGGAAGAAGCTCAACACTTCAATGCTAATTCTCAACTCCTCTCTTCATCATCAACCACCCGCTTTGAGCTTCCAATTTCTCCGTCGACAACCCCTCACTACTTCATTCCCGGTCGTGGCAATACCCGGTCCCGGCTTTGCACTTACCGGCGTCTCACTTTGCGCTGCTAAAGAAAGTAGCTCACAATATGTGGAGGTAGAGACTGAAGAAGGTGAAGGAAAATACGGTAAACGTAGTAATGAGGATTTTGAAGGACAATTTTCTTGGAAGGGGAGTTCCGGAAGGAGAGAAGAAGAAATTTATTATGATAAAGATCCTGAATTCGCTGAAATTCTAGGGAGTTGTCTTGAAGACCCGCAAAAAGCGCGCTCCAAAGTGAGCTCACTTGGTGTTTTCCTATACTGTCCTTTGTCATTTTGCCTCTACTTTTTGATAATGCCAATTGGTTTCCACTCGTTCTGGGTTTTATTTTATTGTTCAAGTTATTACACAATGACGATGTTTTTCTTCAGTTCTGGTTTTGGTGTCACTTAGAAATGCGAAGAGCAATATACTTCTTGTTTGAACATTGAGTTCCATTTTTATAATTTATTTTCTGGTTTCAATTGATGGAGGTAATGTTTTTGTAGATGGAGGAGAGACTGAGGAGAAAAAGGAACAAAGTTCTACATACAAAGACGGGTTCTGCTACGCCAATGAAAGTTAAATTCAACAAGTAAGTCGGTCGTATGCGTCTAGATAGTATACTGCATTTTGTGAACTTAAATGTTAAGCACTAAAGCTCCCATATCTTTCTTTTTGTTTTGGGGTTTGACTTGTTACTAATTCACACTTTTAAGATAGGTGTTTACCAACACTGGCAACCGCTAACACAAATAGTGGGACAAGTCACCGAAAGGGAATGAAAATCGAATGATGGGTTTATGCATGTAAACTTAAAGGATCTTTGTTGCAGAGTCAGCTTTCCTCAGAGACTACTATTAGAAACTATTCCAGTGTGAAATTAACGAAACCATGATTACTATACAAAATTTCTAGTAGATCTTATTTATTACGTATTGACAGATCTTATCGAGAAATTTCTAGTCTATAAGCATACATATTGCCATCTCTGGTTGCCGAATTCACCATGTTTACCTACTATTTTGGAGTTATGGATAGTAGCTCAAATCTGTACATCTTATGAACCACTCAGGCAATTTAGCAGCATTCATACAGCCAATTTTGGCATAAATAAGCTTTACATCCTATACTCTCTCTTATTATCAAATTCCTAGTTTTTCATGTCAAGATGCTATATCAGTCGTAATATGTCTTACTCCTCCTTAGTTAACTTGTTATATGGCTGCGTTTGACAGATTCGATTTCTCCAACTCATACATATGGTTTGAATTCTATAATACTCTGTTGGACAAAGATGTTACGTTAATTTGTGATGTAAGTAACTCATCTTAAATTTAAACAGTGACTTTAACTTCACCAGAATTCAGCCTTTTTGATGATCTGACTTGTTTGTAGACCATTCGATCATGGCATATCATTGGACGTCTTGGTGGATTGAACGCCATGAATATGCAGGTGACTCTTGATTAAATAAATATTGATGCAAAAGTTGTTCGTTCTGCATGTGCCATTGATTTTTATTGCTGAAATGTCTGATAAATTAACTATAATGGTAAGTTTTAATTTTTTGCAGTTGTCGCAATCAACTACAGATAAAAGACCAAACTATGATGCTATTCAGGGAGCAAATGTGACACCAACTACATTTTACAACATCGGAGATTTGGAGATCCAAGGCAACTTGGCACGTATATGGTATGGAAATGGCTTGCAATGTTTTCTAAGTGGTTCGTACACAATGTTATAATCCTTAATATTTGTTCTTTTTCCTTCTAAATGTTGATTTAGAAATATTAACTTTGCAGGGTGGATATTGGTACCAGTGAGCCATTGCTTCTAGATGTTCTGATAAATGCATTGACGCAAATAAGCTCAGAGTAACGCCATCCTTACGCATCATTTTCCTTCTCTTTCACGTGTGATCAAACACGTACACACACAACTCATACAAATGTATAAAATTTAATGTTTGATCATATGGGCTGAGAGCAAGCATATTCACATTAATGTGAAGTTTTAATTAGCAACATTGGTGATTAAATGCAAGATTGCTATTTGATGGAAGCTGATATACGGATGCCCTGAGTTTTTCTCAGAGCATGGGTTAACAGGACTTTGTCTGGCTCCTGTTTTTAACTCCTTTCTGTACACCTTTGCTTCCTTTTTTTTTTTTTTTCCATTGTCGTTAGGAATCTATACTTATACATAATGATATTTGAACAGTTACATTGGCATTAAGCAGTTGGTGTTTGGCGGAACCGAATTTGAAAACTGGAAGGAAAATTTTACCTCGGAAGATGCCGATTGCAGTGTCCACAAGATCTAGTATTGTGTTCAGCCTCAATGGGAAGGACGCGGGAATGCAGACGTTATTCCCCTTTTGCCTGAGTCAACTCACAGAATAATAGAATTGAACAATGTGCGTACTCCTACACCATCTTAATGATGTTTGGCATAGCCATGTTAGGTCTGTGGACAGGATGTGGGATTGTATGCTTCTGGATCAGAGTAATGGCTCGGAGGAGAATATGTTGTTGAGTTGGACGTTATTGTAAATAACCTATATTAACTCCATTCCATAACCACATGTTCATGGCTATGTTAGGTTGAAATGTTTTTGGATGTACTGTATTTTGCATTCAGTATTGAACATCTCATGCAGGCATTCATAAAACAAGTAAATTTTGACGTTAGCAACTCAAGTTGGAAGCGCGTAACTGTGCGGTGGCAAGGGTGGAAAACTTTGTATATCCAGAACAATATGCTACTCATGTAAGGAAGGTTGAAATTAGAAGTTTACAATCCACACATAAGAATAAGCTTCAGCTGATTGTGTAAACTAGAACAGCGGTAGATGCCTATTATGTAAACCAGAAGTACAGCTCACTCATTTGCAGTCCAGGTTTGCTTAACACAAATAGTTATTTTGCAGAACAGGTTTGCTTAACCCAAATAGTTATACTTAGGACCTACTGTAACAGCTCTAGGCATTTACATCACGAATCAGAATGACATGCAGTAAGTCATTTGAGCACGAGTTAAGTTCGATGCACCTTCTGTGCAATTAACTTTATCGCTTTGATTCTTTCGTCGACCAATTGCTGCAGCTGCTGTTCTTGGTTTGTTTGATTTTCATCCATCGGAACACCACTAGCTTCACAATTCTGTGACCTGAACATTACAAATGACGCCTCAGGATCATAATCACTTGGGACTTCAATCACTTGCTTCCCGCCATTACCAGAATCTTTCCCTAATATGTCAGTCCTAATACGATGTGAAATTACTGTCACAAAATCCTGCATGAACTTCTCAACAGGATCAAGGCCTAAATAAACTAAAATCTCCCAGCACTGCAGAAACTGCTTTTTGTTGATTTTCAAGGTTTTTCTAACATCCTCAACTGCACTTGAAGGTGGTACAAGACGTGGCACGTGAGTTTTCTTTGATAGTTTCCTGTTCTTGAGATGTGCAACAGCTGCGTTGACAGCATCTTGGATTGGCTCAAATTTAAGCAACCGTTGTGTGTCAACACATGTGCGAACATGTTGAAAGTAATCTAATGGCTCTTCTACTGTTAGGTCATAAACATCTTCATGTATGGCAATATTGTTGAGCACCTCAATTAGGTGACGCCCGTAACCCCTGTGTTGGTAAGGCGGCAACACCAAAATCTGCCATCAAACAGAGATCCATCATATAATGCTCTACTAAGAACTGAGAAATGTGTCTGCACTTACGAAAATATTGGAAAGTTCTGGAGAGGAACTAAAAACCATATTTCTCTGGACACAACTCAATTCAGAAGGTGGAAGCAAAATGAACCTGACCAAGTCGTAGTCGTATGCTGTCAGGATAATGATAAAAACGATACAAAGCTGCAAAACCCAGCAACGTTTGTGGAATGTCCTCTTGCTGATTATTTTTCTTTTGAACCAGGACATATAGATCCCATCCTGGATCAGTAACATCAATTGGATTGCTACCTGGTTCAGAAATCTCACCTATCAGAAACTAAAGTTTCAAACAGCCACAGAAAGTTGTACAATATAGATTGGTTTGATGAAAGTATAACCATCAATAAGAAGAAGGGCAAGGGGAACCAGGCGACTATAAAGGTGTCCAGCGGCTGCACTGTCTATGACCATGCGGACAACCTAACCAATAATAGAACATATTATCGTAAAAGCATACCAGTTATGCAAAAAGAACAAATCCAACAGAAGAAAAAAGGAACCCAACATGGAAACGTAGAAATCATTTTTGCAACAGCATTCAATATCTTTTCCTTATTGCTCTTCTGTTACTAGGAGCTCTCTCCATCAACTTCTCTTTCATTCTAAAATATATCATGCCTCAAAATAAATTTTGTAACCAACTTTACATCTAGTTACAGCCTTCTTCAAATAACTTATTCTCCATGCATCAACTCTTGGCTGTCTCAAAAGTTCATCCACGTCAATATCAAGACCTAATTTGCAATTAGATCCCAGGTGATGAAAGATAGAGTTGCCCAAAAATACAGGAAACTAGAACCCAAAATGAAAAGCTACAAGATTGTTCTTCTTTAATATACACGATACAGATTGTCTAAGAAGTACCTCCAGATCTGAATTTGTTGCATCCAAATGGCCATTTGGATTATGAACTTGTCCATGTAAGGCTTTTGGTGGTAACATCTCCCCATTCGAAACAAGTGATCTGATAAATTTCATACATGAAGTAAATGAAGTGGTGAAACTTAAACTGTCACCACAAATACAAATAAAAACTTGATTGGAAGATATGAATGGCATGACCACAAAAGTACCTAATAATATGAGTTTCCGTCAAAAATGTCTTAAGAAACTCATCTTTGCTCTCTACCAGAGTCTCAGCAAAAATTCTCTGTTGATACAACTTAATCAGTCAGCTGGTCCTCTTAAAAGAAAAGACGGATAAATGATACAGGAAATAAAAGCAGTTTATATAGTAGCATCCATTGCATACCTGAAGAGCAGATTTAAGATCTGTGATACCTTTTCCTCCCTTACAACATGAAACAAGGCAATCACTAAACTGAATGATAAAACCAAAGCTATAGCCAATTGCAAATAGGATCTGGGTGATAATACCAACACAAACATCAAACATGGACACCATTACTCACATCAGACATGCTCTTAAATGTAATATCTGGATATGCAAGGAACGATATCAAGCTGACCCATATGTTTATCTGCATGAAACATATTAAACGCAATGGTTGAAACTTTCTTTTGAAGTCAAAGGAATGTGCCCATAAGGTAAAAAATCAACTTTACCCCAATGATGAGCACACAAGACCATTCTTTACTACTCAAAAGAAAGCAAAAGAAATGGTACTACCTTTAGTTCTTGGTAGCCATATATCTTTCCATCCTCATCAAAAAAGTTAGTCAGGTCAACACCAGTCAAGCAGAAACCATCTGAAGCACCCACTTCTTCCTTGCAAGAGACTACAATACAAATGATCAAGTTGCATAAAAAGAACGCTTAAAGGACGATACAATCTGAAAAAGCACGGAGTAACAATAGGAACAATCTAAATTCTCTCAAATTTATGCATCTAAAATTTTATGAACTTCAATTTTTCATTACTGAGCACAGGGTATAGTTATGTGTATCTTTATTGTCAAATGGGAGATGAACCTACCCAACTCTAGACTAACAAATGAGTTGAAGCATTACAAAATTTGTGCACAAGCATGCAAAAAGAGCTAAAAGACATATCCCCTAGAGCATCAGGCCAAAACAAAGACCACCCCTTTTGCTGGATAAACACGGAACAATATGCTTACTTTTGTAAACGCAGCAATTTTAGCAGTATTCCGTCCTATACCCACACAACACCAAAAAAAGGCTAAGACTTGCAAGAAGCACTATTTCAACTTGAAATAAACTTCAGATCAACTAGTTTCTTATTCACGCTAACGATATGAAAGGGAAAATCAAAATCAAAGAGATAAAGCATCCACCAGTCCTACCCAAGTAAATATTCATGCACTGGTTGGGGTCGGTTCCAGTATCTGCGTCAAAAGAAAACAATATAACAACATACAGTGAGTAAAGGCACCAAATTTTAGGAGAAATGAACAGAAAAATCACAAGGAGTCACCGCAATATAATTAAAGACGTAAGCTTAATAAAACTAACCAACGTTGGAGAAGCCGACGCGTCGGCGTTTCTTCGGCTCGGCAACGGGACCTGCTGTGCCCATTTTTTTACTTTCCAGTGAGATTTAGGGCTTCGAGAGCGCGAAAATGGAAGATAGGCGGGAAATTATAGACTACGAAAGAGGATAGCTTAGGCGTTATATATATCCTAATTCTCGCCAGTGAAGTTGACTGAGGTTACAAATTGGGCTGTACTTTGTGACTGCCCGGCCCATTAATAAATCTTCCCACCATTATGTACAAAATCAATTTATGAGTTAAATTCGCTGATCTTTTCCAATTTCACATATTATAAAAATACTTTTTAATTTTTAAAATTATCCATAATTCGTATATAATTTAAATTTTATAATATCAATATATAATTTTAATTTTATAATATCAAATTCATTAAAAATTTTAATTATAAATTCTAAGGTAACTTTTTTTTTATTCATTTTCAAATTCATAGTTAGGATTTATAAGTGAAATTAACTGGTAAAAAACATATGTTAATAAATTAAAAGTATAAAAAAACTATTGATAATTTTAAAATTCTATCAAATTACATAGAATTTAAAGAATTTTATTTTAAATGTAAATTATATTATTGAATAAACATGAATTATTAGTTGAAAATTTAAAATTAAATAATATAAACTCACTCTTTTATATAAATTTCTCCAAATTAAAAATAATAGAATAAAACTCTCCATTTGCATATTCTTCTTAAATTAAATAACATATTATTTTTATTCAATTAAATCGCTCTTTTTTAAAATGAGTATGTACATATCATTAAAACTATGTTTTAAAGTTTTAAACAATGAGATTGTGATATATTAGAAGTCAATTATAATAAAAGACTAATTTAAGAAATTTTAATTCCAATGTGAATTCAGTTAGTTTTGTTATTGTATTATATACTTCTTTCTTTTGGCAATTGGGTCTAAGTCCATGGTCTGACCTGGCTTAACCTGAAATCAATAAGCCAGGCTTGATTGATCAGGTGTCGAAGGGCGACAGACAATAAACAAATGACTTTTTAAAAGTTTTTTTAAATAAAAAGTTAGGCCAGCCCGCCTAAGGCCCAATCAACCATAACAACTATAGATAACAATGGATTGACTTATAAATTCAGATTTAGGTATTTTTAACAAGTTAGACCTAGACCCATATCAACTCGAGACTAAACTATTTTAAGTAAAATGATATTATTTTATTTAAAATAATTGAATCTTAGGTCGGCCTAAATCTAAGCAGCTCAGACTCTTCAATTAAAAATAAACGTTATTTTACACTTTTAATTTTAAAAAATTTATTGCAATGGCCATTCTTACCAGCAACCAAGCAAGTTATATTTAGACTGATTACTGATTTTCTCTAAAGAAAGTGTTATTAAGATAATTGAAAATTATTAAAAGATGAATAATAAACATAAAAAACGTGACAATTTCTATAAAAGAATATATAAGAAAATTAATAAAGTTTACCAATCTAGTCTAATTTGCTGGAATTTTTTTTAATCTTTAGACTCCGAGTCGAACCATGCTCGGATAACTAGAAATTTATGAAAATAGTCATTTTTTAATAAAATGATATTAATTTTGTAATTAAAAAATTAGGTTACATAGAGTTGATAATCAAAATGTCCACACCAAAAAAAGTTGTAATTTCTGCATTTATTCTTCTTTATTTTTCAAATGCCTTTTTTGTGTGAATTCTGCAGCTCGAGAGCAATCCTCGCCCTTCAAGCCTTCAAATGAAACAGATCATAAAATACGTCTGCAGATTGTGATTCCATCACCGACTGGAACATGAGAAATTTGGATACGAGAATCAGCGGCCAGCATTCTGTTAAGTTCTATTGTAAGTTCTCTCCCCAATTTCATGAACTCCGGTGTACAATCCTCAGGTCTAGCCACCGTGCCTCCCCAGAGAGTATTGTCATACACAAACGTCCCACCAACCTTCACCAACTTCAGTAGCCTCTCGTGATAGTACCAGTAATTTACTTTGTCAGCATCAATAAAAGCAAAATCAAAGCTGCCTTCATTTCCAGGCTACAAGACAAGTAAAATGTTCTCCAGAAAAATTTTTAAAAATTCCAAGTTTGAAGGGTAATAAAGATACAAAAAGAAAGGTCTCCTTACATATTTAAGTAGCTCATCAAGAACTGTTAGGGCCTCTGATTCTATGAAGTTTATCTTGTGTTCTACACCAGCCTTTTGTATAATGGGCAGTCCTATCTCGTAAGCATCACGATCCACATCTATGGCTGTGATCTGCTGTGAAATTTGCAGATTAAGCGATAGATTGTCGACAAGAGAAATTGCAGAAACAGACAAAAGCTAGAGCAAACAGACAGGCACCTTGCCATCCTCAGGGATTGAGAGAGCTGTAAGGAGAAGAGAATAACCAGTGAAAACACCTATTTCAAGTGTGTTCTTGGCATCTGTTAGCTTCAAGAGCATAGCCAGCAACTGAGCTGCATCTGGTGCAGTCGCCATCACAGCTCTGTATACATATATATAGTTAACAAAAGCTATAGATCACGCGTGGAGCTTGCGTGAAAAATGAACAACGGATATGGAAGAGGAAATACTTTGGATGGCTAGCAGTTAGAGTCCTGATCTCTCTGAGACATTCTGGTTCACGAGGGAAGACACTAGTCTCCAGCAGATACTAATATAAGACGTCCCATAAAAAGACATTTCACCGAGACGTGAGAGCAAGAACTGAACAAACAACGAAACACAACAGGGGACAGGTATAGTTACCTCGTATAATGCTTCGCTCTCTAATAACGCCACCTTCTTAACGTCCTTGTCCATTCCACTTAGATTGACTCTGCAGAAAGAAAAATCCCGTACGACAAATAGTAATAACCTGACCAAACTTGACGAACTGTACAAAAAAAGATCATTTTTTCCTTTGGGCAACCTTTTGACGTGTCTTCCACGTTAATAGTAATCACTTTGAAAAAACTTGAACTGTGTAAAAAACAGCATTTTTTCCTTTGGGCGTCCTTTTGACGTGTCTTCCACCTTTGGGATTGCTTTTTAATCATTGCGGTTGGCATGGATTATCTTTAAATCTGGTGTTCCAGGTTTGGAAAGTACCTTCCAAGTTCTAACTAACATCTCCGCCGTGTGATGCAGCACAGTCTAAATCATTCGGACGGCCCCTACCCAAGACTGCAAAAGCTCCAGAGCAGATACCCCATAACATGGCCAAAGGCTTCTTAGACGCTACTTGAGGTTCACGTCATTCCTGCTTCGCCTTCTAACTCCTGTCCACATCCTCGTCTTTTTCTTTTTCGTCTGTTCTGTTTTGTATACCGTTAAAGAAGTTTATACTTCCATTTTGTATAAGAAAATTTGTCAAAAAGGTGAAGAAAATGTTTCTACAAAAATTTAGTGCACAAGGGCTCTACTTTGCGGAAGTAATATAGTATGTAACTACAATATAGTATGCAGAATAGCTTTCAGTTGTCTAATATTCAGGGGTTTATCAGGATTACGTTAATGAAACTTAATCTACTTGGATATTGTGCAAGATAAAGTTCAGCAGATATTAACGATGAAGAGAATAGTCCAACTCCAAAACAATCAACGGCTGATCCCAAAATCTGCAGTCGTCGACTGCTCGAGGTTCTTCACCATCACAGTGGTTTTTGTATGTAGTTACGCCTAGTCCTGTGTCACAGCCTGTCCGGGGAATTACCTCCTAACTACTGGTCTCTCTTGTTTAATCGGAGAACTTGAAACGATCTCTTTCTTCACTGCGTAAAGACGCTTCACTGGCGCTTTTAAGGGTGATCTGTTGACTCGCTTCTTGCTCATTGCCTCGTCTTCTCTTATCTATGTTACAGTGGTCGTGGATGTAGGTGAACGTTAGAATTGTTTTTACCTCATTTGCTGATACAAGCAAACTTAGCACTAAAAATGATGTCTTCAGAGATCGCGTGATCCTGTCAGAGATTGCAGGAAAGTCGTTGAAGGCAAAGGCTTTAGTTTTACGGCAACAAATCTTGAGCATTCCCTGCGTTTTCTGACACCTCCGTCCCGGAGGCAGAGACTGTAGACTAGGACACGTCGGTGTCGGAGATTGTTGGGGATAAAGCAGTGGGAAGATTGTTGGATCATCTTCACGTCGACCGGTGGTTTATGTGGTTAGAGTTCAAAGGCACTGCCTGCAACTTTTCATGGTTTAATTTCACTTCTGATGCTAGTTTGAGCGGATCGAAACCCAGCAAAACTTGAAAAGAGAGGAATTAAGAAACAAAAATCAAATGTTCTGGTTACTGGTATTTATCCCCAACCCCTTGAACTAGAAGTTCGAGTACGAACTCCTGTCAAACCAAAAGCAGGAGTTCTTCCATCACACAACCACTCAGTCCAAAAAGACAGAAAAACCTTATTCCTTCACAAGCAATCCATTCGATGTAACAAAACATGAATTTTAATATCCAAAATTCAGGACCATTTGTAACATCCCGTTTCCAGAGAACGGGTCGGACTAGAGAAACGGGTCCAGGTGTGGTAAAGTACCACATCCCATGCTCATGCAGTAGTGAATAGTGAGTTATGTGCAAATAAGGAT
>JANIIA010000009.1:3375277-3388373 GCA_027478495.1 Erythroxylum alaternifolium | reverse complement strand
ATTCCTCATCTTTTCTATTCTTAAGAATAACTATTCTATTCCTTATCTATTCCATTCTTTGAACCAAACAGCCCATTGGTTTTCAGGTCACGTGGCTAGGGATTTATCTGAAATCTTTGTTTAATTCCTAGTTATGCCCGCCAATTAACTTTATCTTCAGAAACTCTAGACGTGAAAAGAAACTCATGTAGACATGAACATTACTGGTAACAACCACATTAGAGTGAGCATGTTAAAAATATGGTTCCTAGTCTGTATTATATATCTTTTAAATGAATTCCCATTTATATATCTTACTGGTCATGCTAACAGATAATTTTGTACCAACACGCGAAATAAATGGTCTTTGCTTATTTCCAGATTGGTGATGTACTACCAGATAAAGCTTCTCTTTACTTGAAAGCCATTGAAGATGCAAAGTAAAAAGAAGAAAAGATTGAATGTTAGTCTATTTCCAGTTCTGGATACAAGTGGAAATCATTGACATATTCCTTCTGTACTCATGATTTTAACTTTCTTACAATTTTTCCATGTACATGTCAGACTTTGAAGTAAATTGATTGATGTTATTGAACTTTGTTGGGTTTCTGCATGCAGTTTAATTTCTTTTTCATCTGCCTATGTTTTTTTTCTTTCCCTTTCTTGTCAACCTCAGTTTGGAATAATGTTTATGGTTTCAATATGGACTGCATCAAGAAGCAAGCCATGATGGAGCCTCTTGTTGACACAGTCGATCAGAATCAAGTTGGTACAAACTGCCAGCTACTTAAGGTAGGATAGGCAATGTGTACGACATGATTGCTTGCATTTCTGTGCATCTTGTTTTATATTTCTTCTCTCTAAATTTTCTAGTTCATCGCCTTTGGCTGATGCTTTAAAATATTCTCTTCAGACAATGGACATCTCAAAGATGGTTTCTGGAGATGTTTCCTTCACAGTTCCTTTTAAACTTGTGGCAGAACATGATGATTTCATCCATGCTTTGGTAGCTTACTTTGATGTGTCATTTACGAAGTGCCATAAATTGATGGGATTCTCCACAGGTTAATCACTTAATTTAATTTTAACCATATTTAGTTTTTGCATTCTATGTTTGCCCTGATTATAAAGTTGTGAAATGTTGAAGGAGCTTCATAGTTTTTCTTGGCTCTTAAAATGTTTATGTTCATGTACTTTTCCACGTTATGATAAAATAGTTAAAGTGAATCTTCTTCTGTTGAAGCCATGACATTAATATCCTAGATGCGTCTACACGTTCTACATGATAAAAGTTGAAGAATTATTGAGACCATATGATGAAAAATTGGGAATGAAGTAATAGTTTGACTCCTGAGTCTGACATTGTAGTCTTTGTTAAGTTTGACTCATCTTGAATACAAGTCAATTGGACATCAAACTTGTATCAATTGTTTGAAACTTGTTTGTCAGAATGATCTTGCAGAAACCATTTTTACTGGTCTCAGGGAGCAATCTAGTGAAACTTGAATCTGACAAAGTTCACGAGTAATGCAGGGCCAAGATCACGGGCTACACACTGGAAGCAGACGGTTTTCTATCTAGAAGATGTCCTGACCATATGTGAAGGGGAGGCAGTGACTGGCAGCTTGACCGTGGCACCAAACAAGAAGAACCCCCGTGAAGTATATATAATGCTCAAGTACTCATTGAATGGTCGGCGTTGGGTGGTTTCGAGAACTCAACATTACAAGATGAGATGATATGCATCCATGTTTACCCCTTAACTGCAAGTATTGATGGAGAAAATAATGCTAAACCATCTTCCATCAGCCCCTTCACAGTATAGCCATGGATTGCTTCCCATTGTTCAAGAGAGGGATGGTTATATTAATTTGTTTTGAATTAAGCAAAGCTTGTTTGTTAAATTTGTTTATTAGCGTTAGTGTGATGCTGAAATTTTTGATCTTCAATTTCAGGGCATTCTTTTGCTAAATTAGCTTGAGTTGCACTTGCTCTTCTGCCAGATGTCAGTTAGAATTATCTATCGATAGTGAAATTTTAATCTTAATTTCAAAAATTTTTCTCCATAGCATTGCTGTTTCAGTGTTCAACTAATAATGGCATTTAGAAAGAACACTATTAGTGTGAAACAGGCTTTCCAGGAAGCCACTGCTCGAGAAAGTATGGTATGTACTTCATTCCTGACTTCAAACCTCTGTTTTTCTAACACTAAATCCCGAAATGTCATGTTCATGCATCGAACAAAATGTGCAAAAAGTCACTGTTACAATTTTAAAGCTCTGATTTGCCAGTTTTAGAATTCTTTCCGCTTGCGGCTTTTCTACCTTGCCACCAATTCTGTATCCTGCTGGAGAACTTCCTTGCATGCCTTTTCAAAGTCTCGCCAGTGTTTAAGATTCCTTTTGTGATTTTCTGTGTCCAATCACCCTTTTTGTTTTCTTTTTCTCTTAGAAGTTTTCCCTGAAATATACCAGCAAATGAATCAGTGGAACAATGATGACTTAAAAGGGAAAAAGAATTTGTTTACACAAAATTTATTACCAAATTTGTGGGAAAGTTTGCCTCGTCTTCATCTTCGTCTTCTTCGGCATCCTCGTCACCAAAATTGTTCCTCATCAAATCCTCCCTTGAATACATTTTCATGTTAGGTGCCCCTGGCATGCCCTAGAGTAAAAAGACATATTTTATAAGGAGCAGAACGTAGAACAAGAATGCATAGACGTGGTTTGAGTAAGAGAAGAAATGACTACCTCCATGGATCTCAAAATCTTATCCATTTCAGCCTCTTTGGATGGTTTAGGAATAAATGGTTCTCCAGGAGTCCTATCCTGAGATGAAAGAACAATACTCATTAACAGGGATTTGTGCTGAACTTGCTTTTTTTCACATGACCCCCAAAACAACACTGATAAATTGCGGTGTAGCGTCATAAACATCAGGCACAGTTGTACTCCCTATTATGCAACAATGTTCTTTTCCCTAATATGCAATAGTGTTCTTTCTACTCCCCAACATATAGATGGAAGGTAAAATTGCAGGAGGTAATGAAAAACGAAAATATCATTCAATGAGAAGAGTAGATTCATCTTTTACAATTAGATGGAGTAATATAACTTCCATTCATGCATTCTTTGCATCTTAAGAAAAGGCTACAAACATATGATACAAGCACAACTGAAGAATTGACTACAGATCGCATTGTTATTTTTGAAGTCCTTGAATGAAAGATGAGATCATAGTCTGACACCGGGATATCAATCGCCGATGTAACAACATACAAATTTGCATATACATAAAGTGAGGTTGTGACCCATGATATCTCACATAATGTGGTTGTGAATTATGAATAAAAATTAGCTTCGCTGTTAAAAATATGGATTTGTCCACAATCATTTCAAGATTTGATCTCAAAATAGCAACAAACAACTATAAAAAAGACAATATATCTAGTCAACAACTTCCCAACCATAATAAATGTCCTTCTGAAGTGCATCCGTATTGTTGGTAATATTCATAAAGATTTCTCATACAACATTGCAGATTTGAAAGAAGAAACCAGGACATTGATTCCACTATTTCAGAATTCAAATGCACAAGATATTCAACTTTTGTCTTGAAGGAGCACAAGATAGCTTGCAAAGACACGTGACATCTAATTCAGGGGAATCAAGCAATCATATTCATCACAAGTGTTAGAATTCTTGGGATCATTTTTTTCTGGCCATAAACACCATTAGATGGCTCCAGAAGATAAACAGTTTTTTCAGGAATCTACTTTTTTCCAGAGAAAAACAGACAATAACAACAAGGGATTTACTTAACACAATAATTGACAGCCATAATATTTCAGAACTCAAGCCTCTTAAGATGGGCTAATAGCAGTTACCTTAGGGACTGGAGGTGGCCTCTTACTGCATGCTTTTGTCAGATCTTTGCAAAGATAATTTACCAATGATTCAGTATCAGGCTTGGAAGCATATATAAATTCTGCAATATCTGTATCCGAATACCCCATAATCTGCAAAATTACCAACTTATAAGACAATTGTACAGTAGGAGTAATAGTTCTGCTGAACTAGGAACACCAGATAAACACAGATTGAATGAATTTTTAAAATCAAACATTAGGCAATAATATGATCACAACCGTATTCCAGCATACAAAACAGAGTTAACTTGCCATCTAAAAAGTCTATGTTACAGCAATAAAGGCGGTTGAATAACTCACCTCCTGGCAAGCCTTCTCGATTGTCTTGCATTCTGAATTGCATTGCCCTTCAGAGTCTTGTTCCACCAGCTAAAAAGTACAATTTTTAGGAATTAGCAGGCCAATGGCACAATAACGAACTCCATTGCTATTAAGCACAAGTTTCTTTCATCAATCATTCTCTACCTCAAAATGGGGTTTAAAAAATATTCATAGAAACAACTAGCAGAGCCCAATAAAAGGAAAAAAGACAAAGATACAACTATCTAACCTCCAGCTTATCCCCTTGCTCCACTATATCAATCTTCAGAATCCAATCAGCTTCCTCCTTTTTCAAATTGCAAACATTCTCCGCAATTTCGATAATTTGATACTCAGAGATCTAACACAACCAATAAGAAAATAAACAAAAAGATCAACAACCAATTCCAGCAAAACCAACCAAGACCAATCAAAACCAAATCAAACCCAGTTGTTAAAAAGTGACCTTTTTGGGTGCGATCTGAGACTGCTTCTTTTGAACTTGCTGGTCCAACTCGGCCGCAAGCTTTTCACAAACTTGGCATTTGATAAAGGGTATGTCCTCTTTTCTTGCACTTGTGACAGGTTTCTTAGCAGCAACATACAAAACTGGCAACCAACTTAACAATATTAGCACCGCCACCATTGCAACCAACACTAGTCTGATCTTTCCCATAACGCTTCTTTCACAAAACACAACTCAAAGAACACAACACAGTATCAGGTCTATTGCAACACAAAATCTAATCTTACGAACCTAAAACAATTTGCCGCTGTAAGCAACTTCAAATAATGTTTTTGTTTATATATATATATAAAACCATACGTGTTTCGCGATTTCTGATTGGCTGGTGACCCGTGGGTCCACATTTTGTCGACCAATAGGATGGAAGAAAACACGTATAGTTATTTGTTTACGTCTTTTGGTTGGAGGGCTTTCCCTTTGGCGTGAGTTTCACTTGAATGAACGAAACCTAGCTAACGACGTCGTTTGAATTAGGATCCATCGGTTGTTAACCACGTAATCCTAAGCCCACCTCTAAAGCCCTAAACCTGCAACTTGAACAATATTGGGGGCTAACGGATCGTTTGTCTCTTGAGCTTTGGCCCATAAGCCCAAGAGACACTTCAGTGACCTTACTTATTACTTTTTAACTTTTGTAAATTTTTTGATATTCTTAATTAAATATTTGATATTCATCAATTAATAGTCAGTAATATTATAAATAATAAAAAAGAATTTTAATAAATATTTAATTTAATAATCATTAATAATTAGCTTTTTTAATTTTCCCATAAAGTGTTTACAAGGTGGGGACTAGATTTGGTTATGGTGACCTTTGGGTAGGGTAGGTCTACCACCATATCTGCGCTATTTCTTGCTTAATTTAAGGTATTATTTCATTTACTTGGGGCATGTGAAGTGTCGAGTAATTTTTGGAGAGACATGTGAAACATATACAATAGTTGCCGACTGCATGTCATGCTTAACCGCATTTATTAGTTTTCAATAAATGTACATCAAATCTCTCCGAATCTGAACATTTGAATTTTGAAAAGGTTATTTAAAGATTTTTTTAAAAAAACATTACAATCTCAAAAATAAGATGTAATCAATATTTTAAAAATCACACCGGACATAAATTAAATTGATAAGATAAGAAGATTAAAGTTTAAAAATTTAATTTATAAAATCAGTTAAAGATTGAATACAATTAAATAAATTTAAATATGATTGAAAAAAATTATCCTTACTTATCACAAAAATTGAAGTTTAATTAAAGAAAAAATTATTAAATTAAAATTAATTAATTTTTAATAACTTATTAATTAATAAAAATTAATTAATTAATTAATTAACCAATTTTTAACAATAAAAATTATTAAAATAAAGAGAATGCAGCAAGTCAACATCTGCTCCACGTTCCACGACACTTGCCTTCTTAAAGCACGCGAATTGGCGGTTGAAATCGGACAAGAACTCTTTTAAGTTGTGTAAAATTAGGCAAAGCTTTATATTTGGTTAAGTTTCTATTAAGAGAATATCAATTAACAAGATACGACGTTTAGTTATACACTTAGAAGATCACGTTATCTATACTTTGGTAGAAACAGCACAAGACACGGAGAATCACGAGAAGTCAAGATCTTGTCCATTCGTCCTGCCCCTAATTATGTTTAATTAGCTAACTAATTAAGCGGTTATTGAAAATTTACTTTATTTTCTATAAATTTAAACGTGCTTATGGTTAATTTTTGAAATGACTAATTATATATAAAGCATGATGGGTACGGGCATATATGATGATATCAATAGAGTTAAATGAAAGGCAAGCAACCACCAGTCAGTCTACTTTTAATTCTCCGGGTTTTTTAAAACAAAAAACCATAAATAGTTATAAAAAACATACACAGAAGATGATGTGTCAATTTCAACTCACCATCTGTACACCCCAAGGCATGGGGACCAAAATCATGGGACCCGCCGAAAAGGTCGGTACCCAATGACAGCTGTACACGTCGATAGGGAACATTAGAAGGACAACATCAGTCAAAACGAATGATAGGTGCCATATGCCTTGCTCATCAAATTTGCTTTGCTTACTTTATTATTAAATAAATGAAATCTCTTTAATTTAGTCAATAAAGTAAAAAACAAAATCCAACTCTCCAACTCCTTTATCTGCGGGTAAAGCGTCTCTCTCTTCCTGGCCATGTAAGAGAAGAAGCAAATTAAGTAGGCTTAAACAAAATTGAAAAATAAAAGTAAAAGATAGAATATTTACTAATTAAATAATATTTATATAATGATTAAGTCATAGAGACACAAAGGTAAATTGCCTTACACATAATCCTCTAAAGACTCTCACAAAGTAGAGTACATTACTTTAAATGTGACCTTAGTTAATAAAATCTAACTTAGGTTAACAATTTATTATATTTTAAATTATTGATTTATGGTAAATTTAATTTGTTCTAGCTGAATTTAATAACTTATTTAAATTACTATATTATTTAAGTTTTATTAGTCCAATATGATATTAATATACCTTATATTTTAACTAAATTTAAAGAGAATTGTTTTTTAAATTGAAAAATAAAAAATTTGAAAAATTTAAAGATAAAGAAATTTCCCAAAATTCTAAATTACAAGAATTATGTTTTTTATTAAGAAAGGGAAAAAAAGCCAAGGGAAACGGCGTCGTGGGGTTGACTGACGGTGAAAAAAAAAGTTGTGTCAACAGGTAAAAATAAGGCTCGGTTGGTAAGGAAGTTCACAGAGAGTCGGAGACCGTCGGTGGGGGGTAAAAAAAAAAAACTGATCAAAGCGTCGGTGGAGGTTAAAAAAAAAACAAAAAGGAAAATATTGTCTAAATTAGCAGTTGAGGGAATGAGCGAGATCGCTTTGTGTATAAGCCATAATAGAGAGACAGAGCTAAAGGGCCTAAATTTGTGGAAGCCAGATAAATAGGTAAGATAAAGAGTGTGTTGGAGAGAGAGAAGGAAGACGAGGTTCGAGAGAGAGAGAGAGAGACAGAGAGGTATCGTCGGAGATACGGCGGAGAGAAGAGTTGAGACTAACTGGGTTTACCTGAGAAAGGAGAAGAGAGCTAGAGAGAGATAGACAGAGCTGCGGCCATGGCAGAGTCAAACGATTCTGTTTCCGTCGATATGGAGACTATCTATCTCGGTGGGAAGGTTGGGTTTTTCTTTCTGGGTTTGGTTGTTTTTGTGAATGCACGAATTTGTTTGGGCCTTTTTATTGTTGACCTTCTTTCTTGGTTGTTCATTGCTTCGTTGTGGATTGGTGTTGAAGTTTGGATATTTACTCCGTCAATGCACATATTCTTCCGGTTTTCTAACCAGTCGTTTCTTTGAATTTGTATAAAGTGTTTGGGTGTCAAAACCGCTCGGTTTTGATTTTTTTAACCGTTAGTTTTTATCGTGTCGTGTGAAGCATTTTAGTCTACTAAATGGATTTCTGAACAGCACTATTTAGGTCAATGGTTTTCTTGAAAGCTGGAGTAATAGCTGATTCAAGTCCTTTCTGGTGATTTTATGTTTGTTGAGAATTCTTGATTGGCGATTTCTATCTTGGTAACCCAAGAAGAAGTCAATCTTTGCTCTTCATCATTTTATCCTTCAATTTGATGTGTTCTCATGAATGAAACTATTATTCTTCAGTTCTATTTTCTTGTTGCAATTTTCGATTCGGGTTTTGAATCTTCTAGTTCCCGAGATTTTGATTTTGGGGTAATTATGATATTATTCTTTAAGAATGGTCTCTTTCTTCGAATGGTTCTTCTTGAAGGTGCTAATCTTGGCTCTTACATGTTAACATGCGATGAATCATGGATGTACGGGGACTAAATTTCCCAGATTTAGATTCATCCGCTTACAAATTTTCTTTCGTTATTTTTCGGATTGAGATTAATTTTTTAACACTGGTTATCTCACGATGTTCCTGTCTAAGTTCCTTTTGTTGATTTTGTTTTCTGCTGAAATCTGTCAGATTGTTCAGATCTTTTCATTTGTTAGTTTGCTTGTATAGGTTTTCTTCTGTTTTTCCTGTGGGGGAAAGGTGGTGGATCCTCGTGATATTATTTTTTTGAAGGTTAATTGCAGTCGACTGAAGAAACGTTCCCTTACTTTTTTTTTTCCTTGTCTTGTTTCGTCTTTGTTTTTTTATATTAAGATATTTAGAAGTCTAGCTGTTCTGCCCCCTCGCTTTAATTTGTTTCATTATCAGTGCCAGTTAAATGTTCATAAGTAAATAAGGTTTCCGTTCACTCAATTTCTTTGTACATGCAATGATTATGATTGGAATGGAAAACCTACTTGTTTTGTCTTCTTATCTGTGGTTTGTACAAACATGTTTTTTTGTTTTCTACCCACAAAGTGAATTCGTGCACATGGAGAGGCTTTTCTTGGGAGTAAATTAATCTGGATAAAGTTGAAGTTACTTTGTTGAATGTAGGTAGAATGAAAAGAAGAAATAATGTCCTTTCTAGTTTAACAAACATATTAATTTTGATGAAAGTTGCTACAGTTAAATGCTTTTCACCTGTGTTTACTAATCATTTTAGGAAACTCTAGCCTTAATTTTGTATTTGCTTGTATCTTTCTCTTAATTCTTTTTGTTTGTGAAAATCTCAGGAACATCATGTAAGGACTGGCCGTGGTTCTGTGTCTGTTATAGTCTATGGGGACCAAGACAAGCCTGCATTAATTACCTATCCTGATTTGGCTCTAAATCGTAAGTTTGTAGGTGCAATTTCTAACTATTCTTTACATTTATTGTGTACATAAAAGCTTTATTACTGAGACATCACGTGCTTGCACAAATTTCACTTTCATTTTTTTTTCCAACTAGTTTATCATAAATGCGTCATAATAGGGCTTGCTTTCTCCATTATTGATTAAGGCCAAGTGGCTTGGTGAATGATTTTACACACAAATCCTTTCCTAGATATAATCTTCTGTTCTTTTGAGTGAGTTCAATTCCAAGTTCTGACAATATTGTCATATTCATCTTTGTGTACTTCTTGCTCAGATATGTCTTGTTTCCAAGGACTGTTCTTTTGCCCCGAAGCAGCTTCTTTGTTACTACACAACTTTTGCATTTACCACATTAGTCCTCCTGGGCATGAGGTCAGTGAATTAGTTGACTTGAGTTTAGATTCTTGATTTCTTTTAATTTGCATGGGGTTCTCATTCTTTTAACCATATTTGCATCTCACTGGAGACAAATATTCACATAACTTTGCACTTCCACAAGAGTTCTTGCAGTTAGGAGCTGCTTCACTTTGTCCCGATGATGCTGTGCCTTCTGTTGATGATTTAACGGATCAGATTATTGAAGTTCTTAACTATTTCAAGTAAGTTTAGTAGAAGATATATGTTTCATATTGTGTTTGGAGTGCCAAGTAACAATGTTTGTCTGTGTGCCTCTTACTATAAAGTACATGGAAAAGGTCTACTATTCTGAATGATTTTTCTATTGATATAGTGGATATGCTGACTTTCTTGTGGCATCAAAATCTGTCTCAGGCTTGGCAAAGTCATGTGCATGGGAGTGACAGCTGGTGCCTACATCCTGACATTATTTGCTGTAAGTCCCTTAAAGGATTGCTTTGAACAGTATTTTGTAGGCAAATCCTATGTTCTTGGCCTGACTTCTATATGTCACTACAGATGAAATATAGAGAACGAGTGCTTGGTTTGATTCTTGTATCACCTTTATGCAAAGCACCGTCATGGACTGAATGGTTGTATAACAAGGTTCTTTTTGCTGATCCTGTTTCTTTCTCCAAAAAAAGATTCCGGTCATCTGGTGCAGTTTTACTCTCATGGGTTGTGATAATGTTCATTTGCGTCGTGCAGGTGATGTCAAATTTGTTATATTTTTATGGAATGTGTGGATTGCTTAAGGAGTTTTTGCTTCAGAGGTACTTCAGCAAGGTAATGTATAACTTCATTCCTAGAACATTTCAAACAATATTAGTCTTTTAGGTATACACTTTGGATTATCAAATGAAAAGTTATATATTGCAACAGGAAGTTCGTGGTAGTGCAGAAGTTGCCGAGTCAGATATAGTCCAAGCATGCAGAAGAGTTAGTAGTTGATGTTTAATCAGTATTCATTTCTTATTTGCCCGTAATAGGCTCCACTTGCGCTAGGCTTTCATATTCATCTTGTTTTTCTGTAGTCGATTTAAATTGGTGGTGACATAATGTTGATTATAGTTAACTGCTTTTGTCTGCAGTTACTTGATGAAAGACAGAGTATAAACATCTTACGATTTCTTCAGGCACTTAATAAGTGAGTACTTCTTCCAGCCTTCCAGGCGTGTCTAATGTCTGATATTGCTTTTATTACTACGAAAATTTTGGCACTCTTACTCCACAAAACTGGGAAGTTACTTGACCTTTGTTGTGCCCACCTACAGGAGACCTGACATTACTGGTGGATTGAAGAGTCTAAGATGCCGAACGCTTGTGTTTGTTGGTGATAATTCTCCCTTTCATTCCGAGGCTCTCTACATGATCTCGAAATTGGACAGAAGATATAGTGCACTGGTCGAGGTGTGTACGGAAGAGTTCTTAGGATTATTTTGTGAAATGAAATGAAATGGTGACATGAGGGATAAACCTTAGCACATTATATCTATTCTGATGCTCGTGCAGGTCCAGGCTTGTGGATCAATGGTAACAGAGGAACAGCCACATGCAATGTTGATACCAATGGAGTATTTCTTGATGGGGTTTGGATTTTACAGGCCATGCCAGCTGAGTGACAGTCCAAGGAGTCCTCTCAGTCCATCTTGCATCTCACCAGAGCTCCTCTCTCCCGAAAGCATGGGTTTGAAGCTTAAACCAATAAAAACCCGCATTTCACTTGAAGTTTAATTGGAGGACATGTAGAGTCAAAGGAAGAAATTCTTGAATTCTTTTCAAATTTTGTGTTACTTTTTTTTTTATTTATGTAAGAAGGGTAGAAGGAAGCAGGTTGAAGTGATGTAGATAAGGAAATGAAGTGAATAGGAGGAAGAAGATGACATGCATTTATTCTTTTGTAGTGGTTCATAAGGATTAAGGTGGACTAGTAGTCGTTGAGCTGTGTGTAAATTCTAAGGACTTGAAATATTTGTTCACAGTGACTGCCAATAACAGAGATGAAGTCATTATATATGATCATTGCAATACTTCTGCTTTTTCTCTGCCCCCGTGTTGTCATTTTTTTTTTTTATATACATTAGTTATCAGTCCTAAGATCCTATCTTAGACTTCTAAAAGAGGTAAATCTGAAATTTTAAATTTTCTCAAGTTTTTATGTAGTCTGTATAACAAGGAGTCTTTATATACTAATTAGTCAGTTGTTGATTGATTACTACTTTCTCAGTCAACAATTCAACATTAGGTTTTGTCAGTCTCAAGTTTTCGGTAGTTTCAAATTTTCACACTGTCGTTAAAAACGAGATGTTCGCAATTAAAAGGAGCATTTCAGGAGATTAGAGGAAAAATTTCTCCTTTTTTTCTTTTTGGTGATTCGAATTCAAGACCTCTTATAAATACATTGAGTTATTCCTAGTTATCTTGTGTTGTCATTTTGATGTGTATAGAAGTATTTTATATTTTTTAATTTAGTATCAAAATTTTCAAACATTTTAGTTTAATAATTAATTTTTAAAATTCATATATATTATTTGATTAATAAATGAATATTAACGTAATATTTAGTGAATGTATTAAATAGAATTTAAATTTAAATTATTTAATTTTAAAAATTACTTATTAAATTAAAAAAATAAAGTTTTATTAAAAGTTAAAGGACGCGTACTTTTTCCTTTGGAGGCCATGAGTAGAATATTAAAGCGCCGAACAAGGACAAAATAGGTTCCAGTTGTTACGGCTTTTTCGACAGCACAGAGATTCGGCGCCGACGCGTTCGGTGGCGGAGATGGCGGACATAGTGGTGATTTTCGACTTCGACCGGACGCTCATCGACGGCGATAGTGACAATTGGGTGGTGACCCAAATGGATCTCACTAACTTGTTCAATCGACTTCTGTATTCTGTGCCCTGGAACTCTCTCATGGATTCCTCATCTCCCACACTAATTTCACTCAATTTTGCACTCAATTCACTTCACAATTTCAGTATCTCTTCCTACAATCTATCACTCTCCATTTAGCCTAATTTGGCAGCACTTATACAATTCAATTTCTTCATGATCTCCATTTTATCAAAAACATCATAAATTACCTAACTAGCATTCACTTCATTCTTTAACATCAATTCATTCATAATACATCATCTAACACATATACATATTTATACCTAAATCATGCAAGACCTAGGTTTAAGGAATTCATGCATGGCATGACA
>JANIIA010000009.1:3341439-3357509 GCA_027478495.1 Erythroxylum alaternifolium | reverse complement strand
AAAGCCAAAGAGGAAGGGAAGGAAAGGCAATAGAAGACCTACTTTGTCAATTTTGAGGTTTAGGACTTCACTTAGTTGATTTATGTATTTGTGTATGATTGAATGGATATAAAGATTCATTTGGATATTTAATTGTTTCTAGGATGTTGCTTTGGTATTATTTTGGTGTTACTTTACATGAACTTGGTTGTATATGACAAGAGAGTATTGTGTAGAGGAATTCTATCTAGGGTTTATTTGAGTCAATCACATTATTTGAGTCACAACTTAGCCTAAAGACCTCCAAATTGTGTGATTTCAATTGAATATGAACCCTAAGACATAGAGCTAAATATATCTAGAAGAAACTTTGACTTAATTTTGGGTTTATGACCTCAAAAATTGAGATTGAAAAAGGTGACCTGATTCTGCCCCTATTTTGGAGTATCTTGTGATATTTTGCCTATATCTCATGATTTAGAAGTCCAAATAGTCTAATTGTTAGTGCTATAGAAAATATAGACATATAGAAAAAACTTTATAGAAGACCTAGAAACCCAATTCGGACTTTTTCTATATGCATAGTAAGAAACAATTAGTGGTATGAATGGAGAGAGTGTCTGTCATAATGTTATTTAATGATTGCAGAAGGGGTAGATCCGATAATTTTTGGTTGAGATAATGCTTATATTAATATATAATATTTTTAGCTTTCAACTCAAAATTTGCAGCAAATGATTATTACAATTATGACTTCTAAATTCTGAGTGATAATTTAAAGGTAAAGTTTTTAAATTTTTTAATGTATTTTTAGATCACTAAATATTTGAATATATTACTTAATTTGTAATTTGTCATTTACAAGGACACTTTATTAGCATTTTAAATTAGATCATTAATATTAGATGATATTGTGTTTTTTTGTGTTTCTTCTTTTTTAATTTTTAGATTATTTATTATTTATAAAAATATAATTAAACATTGATAAATAATTTAATTTTTGTAATTGTAATTTTCATTTTATCTGTGATTGTAGCACCAGCTGAGAAAAGTTTTTCAAAGTTAAAATTATTGAAAATTTACTTGAGGTCATCAATATTGCAAGAAAAGTTTAATGATTTAGCTATGTTATATATCTAGAGGGATATTTCGGATAATATTGATCTTGATAATATTATTAATGATTTTCCATTTAAAAATGTACAAAGAATTTTTTTGATAAATCATGATCATCTATGTGTTTGTTTGTGCAATTCTCTTAATGTTTTGCAGTCTAATATTACCGTTCGACTGATGCTATTACTATTTTGTTGTTACTGCTACTACTATTTTGTTGTTACTGCTACTATTTTTAGTGATTTTATTATTACTAACATTTATAAGATATTATTAGCTGATATTATGATCATTTAATATTTTGTCGAATATATGGACTTATAAATTAAGCCACTGATGTATGGATATTAAATTTTAATAAATAAAAATATGATTTTAAAATTTACATATATATATATTACCGATTTATTAGGACTTTCTTTTAACTTCGCTCAGGCCCATAAAATGTTAGGAACTTAGAGGCTCTAAACAGAGTAAACAATAATATGTAATTAGAAGAAGAAATAATAACAATTTTGATAAATTAGATCTTTCTATAGTTTGATAGATTATAAATGTACTTTAACTTTCAAAAATTATTAATAATCCCCTTAATAGTTTTAATTTTATAACAACAGTCCATCTTTATCATTAATTTTTATTAAAAACTCTAATTAATATTTCAAAACGTTGTAAATTTTTACCCATGACATTACACAATATCATTTTAAAGTTTAAAATTAAGATTTATAACAGAAGTTAACATAACTAAAACAACAACAACAACAACGTCTATTAAGAGTCTCATTGAAACGCAAGGTATGAAAAAATTTAGTATTACGTAATCTTATCCTTATCTAATAAAGAGACTATTTCCCACAGTCGCACATGTAATACGTTTAGGTATAGTACAAATAAAACATGGTAACAATAAAAAATAAAATAAATAAATAATCAGACAAATCAAAAAATTATTAAATATAAAGATACAAAAGTTTCAACAAAATTTATCCATACTTCTGATCTTAAGGGTACCTGAATCCCATAACTCCATCAACAAAAGCTTGAAATGAACTCATACGTAATCAGATAATAACTAATAAGTTATAATCTATATAAATGAATAAGGTTACTCAGATGACAGAAAAACTTTTAGTATTTTATCTTAATTCATCAAGAAATAGAAGAACCACAAGGATTCTGATGGATTGTCATTAACAACTTATTAATTTTGAAATCTGTCATCAATTCCTCATAGAAACAAGATATGAGATGACTTACACGACTAAATACATATCCTCCTGTTTTAGACCGTAATTTGGTTGAAGACCAACCAGAAGAAGAAACGAGGGGCTTGTTTAATAGTACAAACTGTAATATTAGCCAAATGACAGCTCAATTGCTGCAGTCAAATAATATAATCGGACCATTCTGAGATAAAAGAAGTATGATCCATCGACTCTCCTGGACATTCCTCGTTCTTTGCTGGTCTTTGCTTCCCTCCAACCAACCTTGCAGGGTTTCCGACTGCTGTTGTCCGAGGAGGTACATCAATCAGCACTACCGATCCTGCTCCTATCTTTGCTCCTTCCCCAATCTTCACATTCCCCAAAATGGTAGCACCTGCTCCAATCAACACTCCATCCCCAATCTTGGGGTGACGATCCCCACTTGCCTTCCCGGTTCCTCCAAGCGTGACATGATGAAGGATCGACACATTGTTTCCAATCACTGCAGTTTCACCAATCACCACACCAGTAGCATGATCAAACAGTATGCCCTTCCCAATCCTCGCAGCAGGGTGTATATCAACAGCAAAGACATCAGCGATTCGAGAGTGTAATGCCAGTGCCAATGGCCTCCGAGACTGAGTCCACAATTTGTGCGCAACTCGATGAGCCTATGGACAAATCAAAACAAAAGTATAAGTTGAAAAGCTCCACCTTTTAGTGACAGTCGTCAAGGAATTCACTAACACAAATCCAAGGATGTCTTACATTCCTAGCAGAAGTTCTAAAACAGACAAGGACATGGAAGTTCCGAGATATTCGCACGTTACATTCATTCTTCTTGCAGTTGAGGTTACATTCAGATAATTGAGCAAATCAATCAAACAAATGCCTAAATGCCGCCTCTTCCTAAATCCAGGCCGTACCTCGTCAAGACCAAGACATTCATTTACAGTAGATACACAATCATTTAGCCTTTTATACACCAAAATCAAGACCCGAAAAACCCTAATGCAATTACATATATTTAGACAACCGTAAGCGTTGACAGAGCAAATATTTACCAACAAAGAAGCAAAATCCAGGTAGCAACCGATAATTTCCTACCGATAGCTATTAAAGATCAATATTACTTCTAGGCAGAGAAAGAGAATCACGTCAAGATTACAGTATCAATTTGGCCAATCAAAACAAGTACGCCGGGTTAAGTTTAGATGAAATAGATGAATGAAAACAAGCTAAAGGAAAGGGAACTATCTGAAATTCCAATTACACACCTGACAAGCCAAGAATCCCTTATAATTAAGAAGGCAATGAGAGAAAGACACGCAAGCAGGGTCACGAACACGGGCGGCTCGAAGATCGGCGACGGCGGCGGCGCGAAGAGAAGGGTCGGAGGAGAAAGTGTTGAGGAAGAGGTCGTAGAGGAGGGTGGAGAGGAGGGTGGAGGAGCACAGCTTGTTGCCTAAATGAAACGAAAGAGAACGCTCCAGTGAAGCGTGAGAGAGGATTGTGGAATAGAGGTAGCTTGCGAGAGCCGGCTCAGCTTCGGCGTCGCGGCGGGCCTCCGCCTTGATCTGCTCCCACAGCCAGGCCTCATCGTCGACGGTGGAGATATCGTTCGGCGTATTGGGAGTCGATGGTGACGGGTATCGCAGCTCGCCGGCGGGCATCGTTGGTCCACGTGTAACTATTTATAGTTGACAACGTGTTTAGTAAGGTGAATTCTGGTATGTTCTATTCTTCTCTGACCAGATACTTTTTTAAGTTAATATATTAAAATAAAAGAATATCGCTTTTGATTATGCTCTGTTCTTCCCCTTCTTTGGGCTTTTCTGAGCCCAAATTTTAAGATACAGTTCTTGTCCATTGGACCCTCTCGAATCCATAATTGTAACCTTTTCTTTTTAACAGTCGGTACCATGTATTATATAATAATTTATAAATTACATATTCTAATTAAATAAGAATGGCAATGAAGCCCGGGTTTAATTTATTATTTTTTAAAAATTCAAAATGTCATTTTTTAAATAAAATGAAGTCATTTTGTCATTGGTCGCAGGTCGGTCCAATTGCCGAGTCTATATTAAAATTAATTGACAAGCTCAATTACATCGCATTTATATATCTAAAACATATTTTCACTCTAAATTAAAGTTAATAAAAAAGTTCAAATTTTATATTTATTAAAATTATTAAATAAATTTTAATTTAATCAAATTTCATATTAGGTCCAAACTTAATAAAAATAGTAAATTCTGATTTCAAAAAATTAAACCTAATTTAAAATTTAAAATTTTGTTCTAAAAACTCGAGATTAAAACTGAATTTAAACCTATAAAAAGTTTAAACTTAATTTTGAAGAATATTATTGTCAAATTTATTCCTATATCATCATTTGCTCTTAAAAGAATTTAAACTTTACTCAATTTTGTAATTCTTATTTAAAATTTAAAAAGTAGTATTAAAATATTCAAACTTTTATTTTTTAATAAAAAAAATTGTTGTTAAGTTTTTTTTAACGCTGATAACGTGACAATTTACATAAGATTAATATTTTTATCACGTGACTCTATATATTTTATTGATTTCGTGTATGAATTTTATGATTTAATAGTTTAAAAATATATACAAAACATTGAAATAATTATACATTCTTTATATGTTTTACTTTGTAATTATTTTAAGGTGTTTCATATTTTAAATTTATTAAATTATAAAATATATGAGTGACACAAATATAATATGTAATAATCACGCAACAAAAATATTCCTCACGTTATCCATATTAATAGAAAATTTAATATCGGATCGTTTTTGCTAAAATTGAAAAATGAAAAATTTTATTGTTACTTTTTAACGTAATGTTGTAAAGTTTAGTTAAAATTGAAATTTTTTTATAATTAACTCTTTAGAATTAAAGTGAGTCGTAATTGTTATTGTGACCACTTGGAGTTATGGCTACAACTGTAACTTTACATTCTTATTACGCATTGACTCAAAAGAAGGGAAAAGAGGAGACAGACATGGAAAAGTTAAGTGGTTGAGATCCTTTATTTGAAAAGGACATGTGTGGTGTAGTATATTATTCCACTGCACTGCTCCTTCCTTTCTTTTTCGTCGTTCCAACTTGCAATAAGATGTTCCCTGCCCATCCCATGCTCTACCCAAATCAGACACTTTTGCTTAATCACCAGAACCTTCAGGTGCTTTTTGGTGAATGCCCTTTTGTTAATACAGTAAATATGCTTAACTTAACTAATCACTACAAGATACATTTGCTTAAACGAGTGGGGGACTAGGAGGCCTCTGATTTGGTCCCAAGAATGTCAGAATAGTAATGTTGACTCTGTATTTTGACTTTCATGCATTAGGATTCTAATTTTACAAAATTGAAATCGAACCAACACATGCTTGAAAGGGGAATATCAAGCTTATATGGTTTCATTTATGCCGTAAAATGCATTTCTCCTTTAGCAGAAAAAGTTCAGAATAAGCTGCAAGTTCAGTGCTTTTCGCTCCACCAAGGAACTGAAAGTAGCACTCCATACCTTACGTGATCAGTTTGGAAAAAACAGGTCTTGCTTCATTCTATCTTGAAACTGTGAGTTTGGAAGTCAACCATTTTACTCTTGCTACCAACAATTCCCAGGTCAATCCTCTCTCTTGAAATTATACTGTAAGTCTTACGGTATCTACAGATATATACGTACAAGACATCACATAAGGTTGGTGAGTGTAAGACCAAGTTCATATAAATTCCAGGCTGACATAATTAACATATCAAACTACAATTGTATTGTTAAAAAATTAAATGAAAAGCGAAAGGCAAAAGCCCCTTATAAGTTGTTTGAGAACTAAATTTGCAATTCAATCTCAGTCAATCAGGATTTGATAGTGAAGATTCCTTTGCATGATAACACCAGATTAGACTTATTTAATAAAGTATCAAAATTGGATTAATGCTAATCAATATTTTTGTCAAGTTGAGCCAGGAAACATTCCATTGGGTTAATCCACTAATCATTCTCAAATCATGAACTAGTTAGAATAAGACTACATATTACTGGACCTCTTTAGACTCTACATTTAGTTAGATTTCTACTACTTCTTGTTCAAGTATCGGGGTTCTAATTAAGAAAAAGGCTACTTTTTAGGAAGATTTGGTGGAATTAAATAATATCTTTTTATATCTTTTTGTCTCTATCAATAATAATAACCATATTAAGGATATTATATTAATATTTTCTTAATTACCTATCTAGTAATGAAGCCTACTTGTAAGTAAAATGGGAATATCCTGTTCTTTCTCCTTTTAATTATCTAATAAACATTGCTCTTAATGGCATGACAGTTTAGCTAAAGTCATTGAAGATAATATGACACTCGACATATATGGTTGAGGTCAATTTCTGGTTAGGTTTGAGCAGGTTGAAGGGAACCGAAATATGCCAATGAACTTCACAAGGTTTTGACCACAGGCAACAATCCAACTGGAAAATCTGTCAGCTTTTGATGAAATCTACTCTCTCAAGAATATCTTTATAGACTCTTCCCTTACCTTGGAATTACATATATAGAGAAAGACAGTGGATATATTGCTACTGTATTTTCATTTTCTTTATAACATACACAAGTGGTGAAAATATCCAACAAAACTATAGATGCACGTCCAGTCATCTTCTCCTGGTGTGCATTCATTTTCATCAACCCCACCCTCACCACCATCGTCATAAAATCCACCAAACTAGCTACTACTTTCTCTTTCTCTCTCTCTCCTCCTTTATCTATATGTGTGTGTGTGTGTGTGATAAGGTTGTTATTTGTTCGTAGGTAGTGGACGTTAGTTTATGTTTTCTAAGGTCTTAGGAAGTTGAGGCTTTGTTTGGTGAGAATGGGCAGGAAGTGCTCACATTGTAGGAACATGGGACATAATTCAAGGACTTGCACCGGTTTCACAGGGAGCATAGTTGCTTCTGGCTCTTCAGGTCTCAGGCTTTTCGGGGTGCAACTTCGGGACTTTTCTTCATCAGTCTCTTGTGTTCCTATGAAAAAGAGTTTCAGCATGGATTCCCTGTCGACGTCTTCGTCACCTGCTTCTTCTTTGTGTTCGTCTAGAGTTTCCATCGATGAAGATTCAGACAAAGCACCCATTCACATTGGTTATCAGTCGGATGGTCTCATTGGTCATGCCCAGGAGAGAAAGAAGGGTGAGTCCTGATTATTATGTCCTTAAGAGTCTTCAGCAGAAACAGAAATTGTGTCTGTCTTCTTCTCCTTGCTTTTGTTTTCTTGAGATTTGATGGTGGCGGACTATGAATAGAATCGCACAGAAAACTTTTTCCAGGTTTTTTGCTGTTTATTTAACAGTAGATTGACTTTTCATTTAAACAGGAGTTCCCTGGACAGAAGATGAGCATAGAACATTCTTAATAGGGCTTGAAAAGCTTGGAAAAGGAGACTGGAGAGGCATCTCCAAAAACTTTGTGACCACCAGAACTCCAACTCAAGTTGCTAGTCATGCCCAGAAATACTTTCTTCGTCAAGCAAACCTCAAGAAGACGAAGAAGCGACGTTCTAGTCTATTTGACATGGTAATTAAGCCAACTCCTGTGTGATTAAACAGTATTTATCTCAACTCGGATTCTTACTCTAGACATTTGGACATGTAGGTTAGTTGTCATAGTTCAAAGCACCCTAGATATCCCGTTCCGACTCCATATTTCAGGACAAGTAAGTCTCAGTACACAACGAGCCATGAGACTAGTCTGCCGGGTCTTAATCCCTCTGAACAAAGCTTCAGGCAAGTAGACATTCATGGAACTGACAATCCTCATCAGTTAGCTTCTTGTCATCATCATCATTCCACTGGATTTTCGCAACTACATGAACCTATTGATTCGCTGCCCAGAAAACCAATGCCTTCAAGACCTGTAGCACCTGATTTGGAGCTCACTCTCGCTGGTCCAACATCTTTGGAAGGAAGCAGTAAACCATCCTCAAGCTCCCTTATAATCAGACCTATCAGAGTCTCGTAACTTGATCGAACCAAGAAAGGTGAAGAGAAACAAGAACAAAGATCCGTACGTCACTTGCATAGAGGGTGTGTTGGTTCGATCTCTCAAAACTCCATAGAAATTTTCTTAACATCAGATACACTGGTGATGGACTTATCAAATTGGTAGCTTTTTTTGATAACAAATTGTTCAGATCTATCTATGGCAGTCGAAGGTCTCAAGAAAGCAGTTGTGTAACATGGAGGGCTTTGTAGTACCTCCTCTTCTTCCTCCTATAATTACACATGCATGTAATAGAATGAAATCGTTTCTTCATCATCACTACCATCCATCTCCAGGAATGAGTTCTCTTACCAATCAAAAATTGCTTGTGTACTGGAACTGAAAAAACCAATCCCAGAACGTCAGGAACAATTTCGTTTTACCTTCCCTATCCACCTCATTCACAAGAATCAATCAATTATGCATATACATAAGAGTAATCTCATATGTACCATCCCTGGTTCACTCAAAACAGCAAAATGTCATGAAAGGATTGAGCTTTTTGCATGAAAAGCATATGATAAAAATTGACGTGGCAGAATAAATACAGTTACAGGCATTTCTGCCCTATAGTTTGTCCTCGCTTCAAAGAACGGGACCATCATGCCACTGCCATTGTCGTCTCTGTGTCGATGCTTCAATGGTTTAAAAATTTTGAAACTGGGACCCATCTCTCTGGTCCTAATTTTCTCGAGAAAACGACTGATCAGCCATAGTTCTTCGTGGAGAACAAGTGCTGATCCTGTATATCTATATCTATAAATCCACTTCTATACACACATATTTGGCTCTGCTTAAACTCTAACTCGATTCTTTGCTGCTTAATCCATTTTCTTAAGGAAACAACGAGATTGTGAAGAATGTGCGTAGTTAATGACAGCTTGCCGATTACTCAATAGTTACGTGATTGCATCTTCAAAGACTTTACTGTTCTTTGTTTACTGGTCTATTTGTGTCATTTCAAAGATGCTATATCATGCCAAAAGTTGCAAGGGAATATAATGAGTGACTAGAAAATTGGCACATCTCCTTTCTTTTCGACATTGTTTTGGAGATAAGGAAGCAGGGGAACTCCTGGATTGACCACGACAATAGCTTCCATCATCACTCACTATTTACCTTCTCCCCACTACAAACTAAGGTATCTAGTTACTATTAGATTCATTTTTGTTCTTTTTTTCTCTATTCTTGCTAGATCTCAACTTACAATTGTATTTATTATGTACTTAAATGTATATAACTATATCTTATATAACTAATTGATTCCATAAACATTAAGTTTGGATTCATATGGCTAAATTTGGAGGATGACACCTCTTATAACATGTGTGTTTTGATTGTCCAATGAAGAAACAACTATTCAAAAGTAGCATAGGAAAAGAACAAAAGAAAGAACAAATTCAGGGATTCTACAAAATATTGTCTTCTGATACGTATAGCATCCCTTTCAATTCTAATATTGTCTGGTAGAATCCATATGATTGGTCACATTTATTATCCCTTTTCAGCTAAAGTGACCTTTCAACCAATTTGCATGTCTTATTTGCAAGCTGTTGCTCTCTCATGAGGTGTCAAATAGCACGTACAGATATATATCATACCCTTTACATATCCATTTGGATGTTCACATAAATCTTGTGGAGGATACGACTTTGTTTTCTACCCAATCCCTCTTATCTACTATGTTATCTCATTCCATCTGTTTTTTCTTTGTTTCCACTACTAATTTCTTTTATAAGAACCTCAAAAAAAGAAAAACCAGCCGGTGAACTTTCTTTTTTATTTTATAACTATAATAGTCGAGGAGTACATGAGGCTCGTTCATAATATTTTATAAGTCCTGAGTAAAATAAAAAGGATTCTCATTTTATCTCATTTTATTCTTTAAAAATGTTAAGAGTGAGTTTTCACAAAGAACAAAATGAAACAAAATATAAGCAATTTAAAAGTGGATCTTAATTGAGTGCCCTTCCTATTCTTACGAGGGGTGACCTGGACCTGGAGTGTATATATAGAAAGTTAAGATTCTGAAAAATAAAATAGCACAAGAGGAATTGAAAGCTCTTGATAATAGTTGTTTTATTGTCATTCGATTCTTTACATTATTATACTTTCACATAACATTGTGTGTGTGTGGTTTTATTTTTCACAAAGATGAGTTGTACTTTATCGGATTGTTGTATTTGAATATATCACAAAATATTTTTAAAAATTTTTAAAAATATTTTCATTTCAGTCTCTTTGTAATCATGAATTTGTCATATAGTACTTTTATTTTGTCATGTTTTATTGTTGAAACTATAAATTCTTAAGAATTTTGTATTATAAATATAGTGTTAACATTAGTTAAAATTTGATATATTTAATATAAGTTATACAATAACAACAACATTCGAGTAAGAATTTCGCTAAGATGTAGAGTCTGAAGAGGTTTAAACATACCCTTACCTCCAATTAATTGAGAGATTATTTTTGATAAATTCACGCAAAAAATTGAAAACAGTTGGAAGAAAACAATAGATAAATATATAAACAAATAATTGTATAAAAGATAAAATAAAATAAAAATATTTTAAAATGGATATAAAAATAAAATTAAAAGTAAGTAACTAAATAAACAAGCAGGAACGATAAAAACTAAGTCAATAAAAAAAATTTTAAATATATCAAAATTTGCTCAAATTTTCCATAAACTTTATAAAGATCATATTATTTCTTATCACCTTCTATAATTTTTTTTCAACTCTTTATCTTCTTTTACGTTCTTTAAATATAATATTTTTGAATATTTTCTTAATATGAATTATAAATTAAAAATTAAAAAATCTTTTAACTTATCTAAAATTATAAAATTAGTACAAACTCCATTATAATATTGACAAACTTGACACTCTCTAGATTAAAGCTGTACAGTGAAATTGTTTGATTATATTATTAAGAGAGGCAAACCAAGAACCAGACGAGTGGTACTTGAGTGAGTGGTCTTACCGACAATCTCTTTTCTAATTTCTTGGAGGCAGTGATTACGTATTCTACTCATCATAGCCTATCATCTCTGTAGTTTGTACCCGCGTTGATGAGACATCACTAAAAGCACATGCAATAGAATGCAAGTGTAGAAGAAGATGAATCTCTGTATCTTATATACAGGATCATAGATATGAAAGCAGACAAACTAAAAGCTGGGAAAATCAGTCAGCATGAGTCAATGATGTAACAAAATAAACCAATGACAGGGGATGACTACAATAACAAGTGACTTCTATTAGACCTTATTATTAACGTTAAAAGGACAACCACAAGAAAAGAGCACAAGTATAAACCATTGAGCAAAGTTGTTGCTTTTCTCTAAATCATGCCTTTTAACTGAAACCAAAAAGATGACACCACTCTGGGAAGATAGTAGAACTTGCTTTCAGGTTTCTCCAACCTAAAATTGATCAAATTAAGTCCGGAACCTTCGGTATATGTATCACTTTCTCCTCCGTGTGCAAGTGATTTTTGTATTGAACATATATACTATTCATATTTCAACTCAATGGAGTTTAATCTACCCAAGACATCTAGCTTACAATAGCCTGGAGGAAAAAAGAAACCCAACTTTCTCCGCAAACGTTACTGATATAGTTAAGCGACTTTTTATTTTTATACAAATAAATTCACCGCATTCTAAAGATGCCAACTCAAAAGAGTTACAGCTATTGATAACATCAATATGTGAGATGGGATTAGTAGTCATTGATGGCCTTTTTCTGGAAATTGTCCATAACTTTGTCCACAAGACTAATAGTTCAAAAATATTCTATTCAATTCATTGCATTTTAAAAATAAACTGTCTTTCACAAACTGCAAACAAGTAGTAAGATTAGAAAAACTCAACAGTTATCAGTACATATTGTCAAAAATTGTACATGCCTATAGCCTACGTAAAGCCATAAAACGAATAATTAAGTGAATAATCCAAGTCCAATAAATTTGCTATATATTGAAAATGAGTTATACGTCAAAGAAAATTGTGTTCTGATTGTGCGGTATGGACATTATATTACAGGAAGAAGGCTATCTTGGAAAGTGGGGAAACGATCCGAACCTTCAAAGTTAGATGAACATTGGCGAATGGATTAGATTTTCTGAGCTTTTGATTTCAATCTCCGAGGTGCGCAATCTTTTACTTGACTGTGTTAAGAGGTTCAAGACCAAAGCAGAAAACAGCCTACCGTGTCAAAATTATTTCACTCAGTCGATCTCTTGTCCAGTCTTGAGCACCTGTCATCCCTAGTATTGTAATAAGGCAATCAGGTGAAATGCTGTAAACTGCAAGTTTCGGATACGTGAAATCATTTAATATCATGAATCATGAGGGCCTTGGACCACCAAAGTTATACGCTTAGCACTCTCTGTCCGAAAGCTATCTCCTTTAAATCCAATCTGGAAGTAGAATCACAAGCAAACACCTCAACAAACTTGCTCTGATCGGAATCAAGCAAAAAATGTTCAACAAAGCACCATTTCCTACTGAGAAGCTAGGTAAGTGTATAGATTATCCAAGGCATTACCTCACTAGAACTATCAGGGGAAAACCATCTCAAAAGCACCCCAAGATGCACAACCGCAGGAATCAATTTGAAAAGCAATGGTGTAGTTACCTGTACCGGGACTTTGTGAGCATAGTTCAATAACCAGAAATGCTATACATACAAAAAATTGATGCCCTCTGGGAGCCTGCCAAAGAGACTTAAGGGAATTTTCTAAATTCATCTAGAAGGAGAATTTGTAAGAAAGAAAAGAAATATTTTGCAACAGTCATTACAGGAAAGATTGTATATTTCTTTCTACCATGCTTTTGGATCTTGTTTTGTTATTCTAATATTCTAATGTATAAATCCTAAGGTTTAAACTTAATCAATTTTTTTAATAACCCATGAAAAAGTTGCATGAAACTAAGCCTAGTCCAAGCCTAGTCCAAGTCTATCTTCTCACAAACCTCCTCAAGAACATAAACAAGAACCCAAGAATTCCTAACATCGAGTGCTCCTAAAACTATAAATACCACATTGTCTAGAAACATGTAAGAAGATGCTTGAGAACATACCAGACTTAAAGCTGTTGTGCCAAGCAGAAGTAGATACAGTTTACCCTGTAACAGGCGCAGAACTTTCAGTACATTGTAGATTAAAGACAGTGTATGGTGCACCCAACTGTGTATTGTAAGAGTGAGAGAAAGAGAAGTTCTAAGATCTTTCTTTTAGTGTTCAATTCTAACATTTCTCGCCCTCTCTATTTTTCAAGCTCTAAAGAGAAGGATTTTTTTCTAGTGAATGCATAGAATGCGTTCCATTAGATTGAGTATATGATTGTAGAACCAAGATAAACCAAAGATGACCATTTAACTCTTGCTTATACATCCTCCCTTCACACCATAATTGTGTTCACAGATCTACCATATTCTTTTAAGAAAATGGTAATTCAGAAAAGAAAGATAACCACATATTTTGAATGGAAAATTAAGTACCAACCTCAACTAGATGAAGATTAGAGGCACGGCTTAGTAGAACAAAAGCAAACTCCCCTATTTGTGCCAGAGACATTCCAACCTACACATTAAAATAAAGTAAGGATCTTCTACAGGTGGAAAATTTAAAACATTCCAGACAAAGATGTGCTAGCATTTCTACAAATTCTTACGAGAAGGGAAGTTTTATTGCCATATCCAAATCCCTTTACAACAGCAGCAACCAAAATAGTTTTTATACAGATAACCAACAGTACAGCTGCCACTAAAATGTCCACATGATTCCAAAGGAAGTGAACATGTATTAGCATCCCGATGCTGGATAGAAATAGAGCAGCAAAGAAATTACGGATAGGTTCAACCTGCAAATTAAACAATTATAGTTAGAGCAGAAGACTGGAAACTTCCCCTTGAAATGGCAGAATTAGAAGAAAATAAAATGAAGGGTAAAGAGAACAGCACAGTATTTATAAGAAAGGGTAGTTCATAGGCAATTGACTCTGTCATGTCACAAGAACTTCCATAACTACGATGATAGATGTATCAATATGCACTTTCAAATCAGAACAAACAAAAGCCTTACTTGTTCAAGTGTATGCTGAGCAAGATCAGTTGTTGATATCATCACTCCCGCAGCAAAAGATCCCAGTTCAAGGCTAAGGCCCAGCTTATCACTACACTGAAACATGAAAGCAATTTATAATATAGCGTCTACACTTCCAGGAAAAGCAAGTGATTGGTTGGTGGGGTAAGATTCACCTCGTATCCGATTTGGATTTCTTGTTTTTAACAAACTAAATTCAAATTAGTCATCATGGCTGAAAAAGTTCAACTCTTCCATATACATGCTGAGTAGCATAATAAATGCATCACATAAATTCTGAAACAAGGCTTACCCAAGCAACAAGCAAGCAGAATGCCACTGATGCCAACTGATAGAGCTCATTAGTCTGCATAAGTGTAACTCTTAATTAGAAGTTTACCATCATAAAGCATAAAGATGAAGTGAATAGACTAGTTTTACCGGTGAAGATAACTTTATCATAAGTTTCAAAAACCATGGTACACAAGTACGAGACAACATGGTCAGAATGGCCAAAAAGGCAACCAACAGCACCATCCTGCAAAAACATGGATATTGTCTGTGAGTATGAAAAAAAGAATCTCATAATCATGTTGGTTAATTATTTTGACATCTCACACCACAAACAGAATGAATATGGCACTTAGTGAAGTAACTTAACATGGCAATGCCATGAATCATGACATATGAATATGTGAATCCCTGAAAAGGCACTCAATAATTGTGTAACCTTTAAGAATCCAGTAAAGACAGTTCATAATGCCAGCATCAAATCAAGGTTTATGTTTCACATTATTCCAACTATGAGTACGTTATGTTGAAACTTGATGAGAATACCCGTGTTCAATGGAGAAAAATGATCAATGTATTGGACCCTAACTAGACTAGACTGAGAATAACACTTAGTTTAGATGAGTTGAAGCAAATATCCATTAAGCAATATATACACCACTGGTAAAGTAAAGCAAGATAAAAAGAAAACAGAAAGATAGAGAAGATGAAATCTGACATTTAGACAGGTACTTTAGAACTACTAATATCAATTGCATAAATGGGTTGAGTTTTTTGTCTCATCTATGGAGTATACAAGTATTACTTAAATGAACTTTACATCGAACTCAAAGGAGAATAGTCTTCAGATTCTTACGATTTCGTCATGGACATTACTCCCTGAAGAATTCCTGAAGTGCCACCAAGAATGGGAAGCAAAGCAAACAGCAGACCCACTGCACAATCCTGACAGGGTATAAAAGCTCAAATTTTAAATAAAAGATCGATGCAATAGTTATCCTTAACAGAAGAATCTGGCCTGGAAAATAATCTCAGATTTTATTGATTGCTCAAGTATCGGCATGAAATACCTGCAAGATAAGGGTACCAATCGTGACCTGACCATGAAGGGCATTTATGCTATTCCTTTCCATCAAAAATTTCAAAACCTGTGGCAAATCCAATAAAACATGGTCTAGTTACAGTACCAAAGTGTTGGGACTCCGACCCAGAAGAAAAAAGTACATGACTCTAATTTAGAAGAACAAAATCACGTCAGCTACAATAAGTCAGGAGCAACTTGTTTAACACAATGGTAGTTAAATGTTATGACATAAGCATTC
>JANIIA010000009.1:3328228-3341339 GCA_027478495.1 Erythroxylum alaternifolium | reverse complement strand
AAGGGAAGTTTTATTGCCATATCCAAATCCCTTTACAACAGCAGCAACCAAAATAGTTTTTATACAGATAACCAACAATACAGCTGCCACTAAAATGTCCACATGATTCCAAAGGAAGTGAACATGTATTAACATCCCGATGCTGGACAGGAATAGAGCAGCAAACAAATTACGGATAGGTTCAACCTGCAAATTAAACAATTATAGTGAGAGCAGAAGACTCGAAACTTCCCCTTGAAATGGCAGAATTAGAAGAAAGTAAAATGAACGGTAAAGAGAACAGCACAGGATTTATAAGAAAGGGTAGTTCATAGGCAATTGACTCTCTCATGTCACAAGAACTTCCATAATTACGATGATTGATGTATCAATATGCACTTTCAAATCAGAACAAACAAAAACCTTACTTGTTCAATTGTATGTTGAGCAAAATCAGATGTTGATATCATCACTACCGCAGACTAGACCCTAACTAGACTAGACTGAGAATAACACTTAGTTTAGATGAGTTGAAGCACATATCCATTAAGCAATATATACACCACTGGGCAAGTAAAGCAAGATAAAAAGAAAACAGAAAGATAGAGAAGATGAAATCCGACATTTAGACAGGTACTTTAGAACTACTAGTATCAATTGCATAAATGGGTTGAGTTTTTTGTCTTATATATGGAGTACACAAGTATTACTTAAATGAACTTTACATCGAACTCAAAGGAGAATAATCTTCAGATTCTTACGATTTCATCATGGACATTACTCCCTGAAGAATCCCTGAAGAGCCACCAAGAATGGGAAGCAAAGCAAACAGCAGACCCATTGAACAATCCTGACAGGGTATAAAAGCTCAAAATTTAAATAAAAGATCGATGCAATTGTTATCCTTAACAGAAGAATCTGGCCTGAAAAATAATCTCAGATTTTATTGATTGCTCAAGTATCGGCATGAAATACCTGCAAGATCAGGGTACCAATCGTGACCTGACCATGAAGGGCATTTATGCTATTCCTTTCCATCACAAATTTCAAAACCTGTGGCAAATCAGATAAAACATGGTCTAGTTACAGTACCAAAGTGTTGGGACTCCAATCCAGATGAAAAAAGTACATGACTCTAATTTAGAAGAATAAAATCACGTCAGCTACAATAAGTCAGGAGCAACTTGTTTAACACAATGGTAGTTAAATGTTATGACATAAGCATTCAAAAATTTATACCAAAATTAAGGAATATTGAAAAGTTAATTAAGAATTTTGATTCATGAGATTGTTGTTAGGAATAATCAGCAAACTCTCTTAAAGGAACAGTCATTGTCATCACATGACAAAGATAGCTTGGCACAGATCTAGAACTAAGATGAGTTATTTAAGCACACAAGCTTGATGACAGTGAAGTTCTAAATTCACTTCCCAAATGAGCACTCATACATGGCATCCTCAATCTCCAACTCCACAATCCACTTCAGCATACTAAAGCATCAGCACCTGTTGGAGAGACTCCTTTGAATAGACTCTATTTAACAATTCAAGTTCATAAACTATAAATTTTTTTGACATATTACAAAATTGTTCATAAGCTAACAAAACTTGTTGGTACATAGATAAGCAGCTCAAAAATAATGAGAAGAATAAGCTGCATTGCTAACTTAATGTTGTTTTTCCACCCTTCTGTACAAAGGTAACAGTAATTTGATAAAGAAGCACTAATTACAACATTATTCGAGTATATAAATCAAAGACAAGTAGTATGAGAAAATTACTCAATGAGCACAAGCTTTAATGCAGTAGCTTACCAATTATGGCTCACGAACATACAATCGAAAAATAAGATACATGAAGTTATTTAAATACATTGTGAGCAGATATTTACCACTGCTGTGGAAGACATAGACAAGAAAGCACCAACAAATACTCCCTCTGAGGGTTTTCCACCGCATAACTGAGACGAACATATACATACCTATCAAAAACTTCAAGATAATGTAATTTGAATGAAACAAGAATTGTATGAAGGATAGAGGCCAATTGTCACAGCTAAATCAATATTCTTGAGTAATGGAAGTATATTACTGACATTTAAAATGCAAGATTTGAAAGGGGAAAAGGCAAAAGGTCAATTCTCTAACAAAAAAGTTTCATCACGGAGAATACTAGCATTTGTCAGCGAAGGGTCAATTCAAATCTACAAGAAGCTAATTTTCTTTTCTTTATTAACATAAAAGAGACCCTTTCAAGTTGTTCGAAATGATCGAATAACATTCCAGATGACAGTGCAGAGAGCCTAGGAACGAGCAACCAATTGTCACCTTTCTTTGCAAGACATATTGATTAAATTTTAAAGTAAAATTTGTCGGCATTGTAATTTCATCTGTTAAATATGTATCCAAATATAATATAAATGCAGAATACCAAGACTATTGTTCCACACAAGCACATAAACAGGAAAATCTGGAGAAGACCTCCCACAACAGCAACAGCTCGAACAACACGGAGCTGCATTCCAAATATTTAGATAATGTCAATCAGACCAGTCAAATTAAAATAAATATGTGAAACCAGTGAGAAATGACAAGCAAACCTTTGTTGTCGAAAACTCCAGGCCTAATGCAAAAAGAAGAAAAATCACCCCAAATTGAGCCACTGTTTCAACCTGCAACATATCAAATAGAAATTTCTTATTAATAAAAGCTAATTTCACAAGAGAAAAACAAAAATTTTTGTAGGAAAAGAACTGATATGAATTAGTCTGATCTTATTGTCCAATTATCACATATTAACACTATTTATCCACTAAGATTTGAATCCATAACATGGAATAAAAAAAATGTATGTTAGTTTTGTAAATGAACAGCGTATATTATTAAATATTTGAATCCCACTTGATTTTTTATACAGATTGAAAAAAAAAAGTGCATCGTAACTGCATTTCAATAGAGACATGTAGACATACTTGAACCATTTCACTAACAAAACTCAGCCCCCCAGGCCCAATAATTGATCCTGCCAGAAGGTATCCAGTAATTACCTAAGACATAAGATAAAAGATAACACATTAGGAACAACATGATGATCACTAAAAATCAGTGTCAAGTACCAAGGTGTAAATTCAAAAAGAATAAGAAGATAAAGCCATCCCAAATGCTAATAATTTCTCAGGCAGCACAAATAATGAAAAAGAAGTTCAAATCTACAACTTAGCAGTTATTACAGATCTGATAGATGAAATTATGCTCACCGGTTGTCCAGCACAAGCAAATGCAATTCCACCACAAGTCGCAGAAACAATTACAACTACTAGATCCGATATCAATCTGCAATTATCTTTATTAGATTAAGTAGGAACAGTCATCCGTGAAATTAAGAAAAGAGAGAGAATAACAATCAACAGTCACCTTAAGTCGAGTTGTAGAACAGGGTATTTTGACTTTGGGTTTGATATGATAAAAACATTGTCCTGAAGAGGAAAGTTCCAGCAACACCAAATTTTACATCAATATGACTAGTATGATAGAACAACCATGTAATTGGCTGTCAATCTAAGATAGATTAATCGAGCCAAATAGATGAGAATAAGTAATGACATGTTCCTAAAGCACCTTTCGATCAATTAAAGTAGGTGTATCTTCTACACCATTATCATTTTCCAGATGGAAAACATCATGAAACTGAAAGGACCTAATAGAAGCTTCACGACCTGCTCAGCAACTCTTTAATTGGATTTACGTAAATCACATTAAATTTGTAGGAAAAGCAGTAATCAAAATGTCTAATTTCAGACAGAATACATACTTATCCTCCTTAGTTTCATTTTTCTTCGACTTCACTCTGGCAACAGTTTCCAAGACTGCCTGTTAATATCAAACATAACCTTTCAGCCAAGGTATCAAACAAGAAGTTTCTTGAAATAATATGAAGAACATGAATAAAAGTACATAAATGCGTGAACAAATAAATCCCATCCTCATGAAATCATTCCTTAGGGGTAACTGGCAAATATTTTCATTCCCCTTGGATGGAATGCAAGTCATTCCAATTTGAAAGGTCATCCAACTTGTCAATAGCAATTCCAGATTACATCACAATAAATCAACCTAGAAAGTAACCTGAGATCTATTGCATCATCTTTCAAGAATCAAACCCAACAAATTAAATTCAGATTCCATTTCCAAAACGTTATAACTAGCCAGAGGAAAAAGATACGGAAAATCATGGACTTCTTGGATAGGGCCAATAATACAAGTGCAGTAAAAGCATTATAATCAGTTAAGAATACTGCCAAAAAAATGCAGTGAACAACTCTCATCATAAGTCCAGAAAACTTGCATCTCAACCTTATATGTCATTGCTCGGGACAAAGCCAATATCCATCAACAATCCTTTGCAAAAAAAAATCAAGGAGATGTATTCTCTAACACCTCTTCAAGATGATGCGCTCAAGCTTATGAAAGAGGAGTATTGGACTTAGTAGTTTAGTAACTCAAATGCTGAGGTCCCAACAAGTTAGCTTAACAGAAATTGCAACAATCCTTGATCCTTTCCACCAATTGGCGGTACAAATCAGTTAAGATCTCACTTAAAATGACTTCCCTTGTTTGACAATCGCAATTTATATCTTAGGAGAAACGCAAATCAATAGTTTAAACATCACCGAATAGAGCAGCAACTTAAAGCAGTTACCAACCTGTTCTCCAGCAACACTGTTATTGAAGCTACCAGGATCAGTGGCTGCAAGATAAAGGGAAGCAGTATAATTCAAAAACCTGTAGAAAATCTTACCTAATTTATGTTCTTTCAAATTAGTTCTCTATTGCTTTAGTTTTGTGAAGTGAAGCTTATGGAAACAGCTTCAAATTTCTCGTAACCACCCAAGAACCGAAAACAAAAAGTTCAACTGAATCTATACTAGTCGAAAAAATGGGAACGCAATAGTTATCAAGTTAATTCCAGATTTTTTTTTTAAAAGAAACCACAGATAAGAATTTAGAAACTGAAGAAGGGGGGAAAAAAAAGAGAGCTCCCTAGAAAGCTGGTTTTGGTACCAAAATGAGATGAGTTGCGTAAAGAGAGAAAAATTCAGATGCACGGAGAGAAAAGATAGAGGAGTTCAGATCTAGTAGAGACCTTCACTCTGGTCAGTCTCGTTGAACTCCTTCTCCAGAGCGCGATCTATCATGTCTGCGAAGCTATCTTCTCTGGATCTAGTCACATTCGAATCTATGGTTGCATTGTCCGCCAAGTCGTCGGCAGACGCGATACAGAGAAGAAAGGCATAAATGAAAGCCACCGTCAGAACCAATCTCATCGCCAGAGCTTCCACTTAGAGAATGGATGAAACTGAGAAAATAAGAATTTGAAGTGAATTAAGGTATGAACGGTGGCCGGAGCTTCACCAACGAAGGTAAGCCAACTGTAATGTGACGGTTATTGAAGGATGGGCAACACAGTAATGTTGCTTTCAAGTTATGAAGAAGGAAAAGAAAAGTGCATTAACTCTTTTTAGTTTAGAAAACGAAAATTATAAAATCGCAATTACGATATTATCCTCGAATCACAAATGTTACACGTCACGCAGAGAGAATCCATCAAGAATATCTGCCATTCATACAATGTATTAAGGTGTGAGACTTTTAAATTTTGAAGCAGTTCTTAGCGACCTTTGTGATAAGTCTTAGGAGGAATGTTAGCTGAATTATACATATGAGAGAGACATGTAAAAATATTAAGACAAATATGAGTGAATGAGATCAGAATTAGTGTGAATTTTGGTAAAGTCTTAGGTCTTGTGGAGATGCACTCAACTCAGGCTAAGAATTTGACCCATACTTGAATAAATAGACCACAATTAGTGAATTTATTGTAGAAAGCGTTGGAAGATTACGTTGCATCATCAATAGATAGAGATTATAGGGAGATATTAGATGATGTGGCGACAACTAAGAGTTAGAGTTACAGTAGGACTCAACACTTGAAGATAGTAGAGATAAAGGTGTTCTATTTGAATATAAATTCTATCTTTTTGTTATCTTGTAGATTCTATCTTATTAGTTACAGTTCTATTTAAATGGGGGCGTCATTTAATTGATAATCTGATAGAGATAGACGTGATCTTAGCACGATCTTAGGCAGTTCAGTTTAAATGAGATTCTGAATGTAACTTAACTTCTAAGTTAAAATGTCTATATATAGCTTATTAGAGCTCCGCTCTGGTCATTCAGTCAGAAAAAGAGAGCATTTTCTGTATTTTTTAGAAGGAAAAGTAATATAAAGGTTAATTTTACTGTATCTTTCTTGTTTCCTTGTTGTCTTTGTTGCTTCTGTAATATTGTTTCTTTGAATGCAAGAGTTAAACATTTCGAGAGTTGGTAAAAGCCGAAATCTTACTTAAGCAGACCTAAATAAGGTTGTCGTGTAAAGGTGTTGGCAATTAACTTCGGTAAAAGTTCAAGTCCCGAGTAACTTTGTATCGTGCGCGGAACATTCATTTTGAAATCAGGACCGTTGAACTTGAGATTTAGACCGTTGATCTGTAGCTGTAACAGCAAGAGTCAAAATATCTTATGATGCCTGAAGAGTATTGGTTCGGTCTACACGAGATTCTTAATATCCAGATTTAATTCCTAATTTTCAGTAAAAACGCAACTATTACCGAAAATCCTCTTAAGAATATGTTCAAGCTACTTTTTGATGACCAATCAAAATTTGCCACGAGGCTATTTGGCTTCACGACTACCTTGCAAGCCAAAGTTTATTCTCTTGGAGCATGCTTGATTAGTGAGACAAAGGCATTCATCAAGCAATTCCGTTTCAACTATAAAGTAATCATCCGCAACCTGCTAACAATACGGCACAACATACAAATACTTTTATAATTTTATTGTATTTATGCAGAAAACACACGTTATATTGAATCTAAACAAGTTATTATATTTAAAATATTATTTAAAAAGTTTGGCTAAATTTATTTTGAATTATTTTAATCTCAAACCAGTTAAATTTTAATTATTTAAACATTAAGTATTACTTCAATTTAGGATAAAATATCATTTTTTAACTTTATGATAATTTCCAATATTTTAATAAAATTTGAACGTAATGTTTTTGTATGAAATAAAACGAAATGCAATTTAATATAATGCTATTTAGTATAATTAAAACTAGTGATGTATAACTTAAATATAAATTTCATTTTAAGCTTAAGTTATCTTTTATATTTTATATTTTTTATAGATTACTAAATCATGTATTGAATTAATATAGAGTAGGATGGTTTTTCTTTCGTGGTCATATGAACAGCTCGTTGGCTAACGTCTGTCGTTGAAGACGTTTGCGTCACCTTTTTCTTTTTCTTTCACTTTTGGTTTAATTTGGTTCGGTACGATGGTTGAATGTGATGCTCAGACCAATCATGTAGTCGGTGCGTAGACACGTGTGCGGGGGTTAATAACTCACACGTCCTATCAATCTCTGTAATCGATTGGCGTTTAATGCGTTTGATTTGGCAATGAATCAAACTTAATTGTTGACGATGGAATGGAACTTTTTAAGTTAAAGTACGTGAAATCAAATTTAATAACCGGGGCAAATCTTATCACGACATTCTTAAGAATATTTGCGTTTTGAGGGGCAACTAAAGTGGCTTGCGGTGACTTCTTAAATGCTTTAAAATGGTTTATAAATATTTCTTCTCAAGTGTCTTGAGAGTTTTGAATTGGGATCAAAAGTTGTTAAGAAAAATTTAATAATTTTTTAAAATTTAATATATTTGTTATCTTTTAAATAATATTTAAAATCTATTAAGAGATTTGTATATATGAAACCATCATCATCATCACACCCAGTTGAATCTCACATAATGTAGGATCTGAAAAAGTTTGATAGTACGCAGCCTTATTTCTATAAAATAAAGAGGATGTTTTCAGTAGATCCACAAATAAATTTAACATAAAGAGTTAAAAAATTTCAAATATGTGATGTAAGTTTAGAAAAAAAAAAACAATAATAATAATAATAAAAGAAAAGCCCGACTAGCTGATCATAATAATAATATGAGTACCTCTAGAATGAAATTTAATAACATTAGTTTTATAAAAACCTAGAGAGTGAGTTTTTGATCAACTTTATTAATTGCTCCTTTATAACCATAAGATTACAGATTTAAGTAACGGAAACAATTTCTTTATAAAAATACAAGAGTAAGGCTGCTTACATTATGATTCTCTCCAAACTCTCGTAGAACGAGAAGTCTCGTGTACTGCATACGTTGACTTTGACTATTTAGTTTTATAAATAACTATCATACTTTTTATTAGACTAAGACTTGTTTTATGTAAATTAATATTCTCATGATTCATTTCTTTCTTGATATTTTTAAAAAAATTAACTCAATCCTAGGTTGATAATTGGTATAAATTTATTCATACGTTTGGAATCAATTTATTATCAAATTTATTCTTTTTACTTTGGAAATATTAATAACAAATCATTTAAGTATTTTTGAATGGTAATTAAATAATGGATTTTTCAAAGAGACAATAAATTAAAAAATGTTTAATTTTTATAATTTTTCAATATTTAGTGCCAAAATTTCTTTGAAAATGTTTCTTTCAACCCATCTTCAAAAAATACGGTTATTCTTTAATGACCATAACACAAAATAAAATTAAAAATGGCAATGAGTCGGATCGAAGTCTGGTACATGAGTTAAAGTGGCCCATGACTTGACGGTTAGAATAGGTCAACCCATAACTCAGTCTCAATCACGGGCTAACCGACTTATGGCCCGTTCCATTTTATAAATTTTTAATATAAAAATAGCGTCGTTTTTAAAGTAACGGTCAAATTATGAGTCGAGTTAGGCAAGTCCAACCTTAATTCGTAGCCTGATTAATTTAGGTCAAAATCGGGCCTGACATGCTAAACAAAATTATCCAATTTCTTCTCTTTGAGCCCATTTTGCATAATGGCACTCAGTAACTCTTACATAAAAAGAAAGGGTGGGAATCTCATGTTTTGGCAACCAGAGTTCACGAAAACGAACTCTTTTCAACTTTATGGGTAACTTTGGCAGCTATGAATGAAAACGTAATAATAAGCATGTAACATACCTGAAATGGATTTTAAATAATCATTAATTTTTATTTTCAATGTAGGTACGGGTACAACCTAGATAAAGATATCAAGAATAATAAATAAACAATATAACTTCTTTTTCTCTTTTTTTTTTGTGTTTCGTATTAATTGAAACTCTTTCTTCAAAAATTTAAGATTAATTAATTTATTTAAATAATACATTATTTTATTTGATTTCTATTAAGATATTATTATCAATATTACACATTATTTTATTTAGTTTTTTTCATAATTATTTTATTTTATTTCAATAATTTTATATAATGTGGTTTTATAAAAAATCATAAACAGTTATTTATAAATTAATAATTTATTGAATCATTAAAAATAATTTTAGTCATTTATTTATTAAGTACAATTTTTATTAATTAATAATAATACATAATATTTTAATTATTTATTTACAAAATCAAATCACATAACATGATAGGAGTGCAAAGTAGTTGAAGTAACGTGAAGCAAGTGAAGGTGCCGAAGGAAGAAGAGGAGGACGTTAGGAACGATAACTGTAAATAGATACGTCGTTGTATAGATTAGTTGATAGATACGTAATCGTATGGTGTCATCTACGTACATTGATGTAATTGATGAACTCTCTAACGGTCATACTAGCCGATATCAGAGAGTCGTTGAAGTGAATTCTTCTCACTTCTCTCTCTCTTCTGGAATCCTCTGTAATCTTCTCTTAACTCAATTTTTCTAAACCTAAAATCTCAAAAATCACAATCACGCAAAGAACCCTAACAGAATAGTCAAACATAAGTAAAAAGGCTTTTTAAGAAAAATTTCTTTTCAACTCTCTTATCTAAAATTTCCACAAATTAAGCATGCTAACGATAACTATTCTTAGTTGTTTAGTGGACTCTGACCAACGAGTGTGTTTCTCAGGCAATCATTGCCTTCAAAATGGACCGCCCACTGGTAGCTTTTCCAAAGACCACATCGTCTCCCACGGTTTCCCTTTTGGGCTGTTTCTGGGACATCTCTTGCAGTAAGCATGGTATTGCCCACAGGATTGTTAGTTGTTTTTTATATGGTTAGATCTCGTAAAATACAACTTACAATTATTATTTTTAGAAACTTAAGCCAAAACCCATTGGCATTTTTATGTTTGTGAAGATGGTCAGATAACAGATGGTGGGAATTTAGAAGGGAAAAAAGTTTCCTTGTGGAATTGAAAGCTACTTCTAACCTAAATCTACAAGCAAAGCTGTTGACTATTGACTCGGTGATTGATTAGAGGGATGAAAAAAGAAAAAGTGGACTGAAGAATGAATTGAACCTGGTACTTTATGTATTTTTTACTCGTTTTTTTTATTAACCAATGATGGGAATGAACTATTTGTTTAAAGACAATTGGCATTTTCAAAGTATCTAAACAAATGGTTATGTTTGAATTATGTACTGCTTCTCACTCATAACTACCAACTGACCACTACAACACGCCTCTTATTTAGCCTATATAATCTCCTCTCCAGTTACATTTCTGCAACCAGCATTGGAAGCAGAAAAATGGAGATCCCAGTGATAGACATCAGTGAGCTGGAGGGTGAGAAGAGAGCAAAAACAATGGGAATTCTTCACCAAGCTTGTGAGAGATGGGGTTTCTTTCAGGTACGTAAATATCCAACACATAAAATTTTATTTCTTGTAAGACCAATTTGCATAAACCTGTTAAGCTGATGTTACCTGAATTGACAGGTTAAGAATCATGGAATTGACGAAAAGCTGATGGTAAAGGTGAAGCACATGGTGAATTGTTTCTACGAGGAAAACCTGAAGGGAAGATTTTACGAGTCGGAGATAGCCAAAAGCTTGAAGGCAGATGGAAACAAATCAGATGTAGATTGGGAAAGCAGCTTCTTCATTTGGCATCGCCCGACATCCAATATCGGTGAAATCCCAAATCTCTCAGAGGATCTTCGGTGAGTCACAACCATTGCAACTAGCATAAGTTTGTAGTCTAGAAGGTTCTAATATCTAGAACTTTTCTGAATGTACGTACGTACATACTTACCTGTGCAGCGAAACAATGGAAGAGTACATCAGCCAACTGATCAAGCTAGCAGAGAAAATATCTGAGCTCATGTGCGAGAATCTTGGGTTAGAGAAGTGTCACATAAAGGAAGCGTTCTCAGGAAAAGCAGGTCCATCTGTGGGCACAAAAGTTGCCAAATACCCTCAGTGTCCACAACCAGAGCTTGTTCGAGGACTGCGAGAGCACTTCGATGCTGGTGGGATCATACTCTTGCTCCAAGACGATCAAGTCCCAGGTCTCGAATTCTTGAAGGACGGCGAGTGGATACAGATCCCACCGTCGAAGAACAACACTGTCTTCGTGAACACCGGTGACCAAGTTGAAGTAGTGAGCAATGGAATATATAAAAGTGCTATGCACCGTGTCATGGCTGACAAAAATGGAAGCAGGCTATCCATTGCCACCTTCTACAATCCCGCCGGCGATGCTGTAATCTCTCCAGCTCCAAAACTCTCCTACCCTGCTCACTATAGTTTTCAGGATTACCTGAAGCTTTACTCCGCAACAAAGTTTTCGGACAAGGGACAGAGGTTTGAGACCATCAAGAAATTGAACAATGACCAGAATACGCTTCTCCATGTGTAAACTTAAATGTCTCTATTTCTCTATGGTCACCTAGTCTCCATAATAAGTGTTTGTTTGTTTCAAATAACTTGTACTAGTTTACTAGATACGAGGACCATCGGGTGTTATTGGTTAGTTTCTGATTTCGTCTTCAAGAAACTGACTTAAGCAGCTTCAGGAATGGTACAATATGATAATTGATAAACAATTTCGTATCCTTATAGAGAGTTTACTGATACAGAGGTTAGTATAATTGGGAGAGATCCTAAATCCAAACCAGTCAATTATCTTCGCTGTGCTGTCTGTGGAGTGTGACGTAATAGATGTAAGAATTTGACAGAGAAGTTTAGCAGACGTCTAAAATGTCAAGAAGACGTCTAAACTCATGTCCAGTACTTAAAACGACATCATGTTAAACATCATACTAAATTGGACAATCTTTAAATTCATATTCAATACCCAAAATAACATACATTAAACAAGATTAGAAAATATTATTTTAAACAAAGATAGACGTCAAACAAAATTGGATAGGTTATTTTGTACGGAAGATCTAAACTACCTGCGCCATGAGATGTGGTTGTAATCGCCTCAAAGGTCAACGCCCACAGGGCCACAGGTCCTCTGTTGGAGTGATACGGAACGGTTCCCTGAGCTAGAGGTATAGATTTGGCAAAAAAGGTCTTAATTTGGTTAAATTTTAATTTGATTGAGTTTTAAATTTAAATTTAAATAAAATTTTAAATTTTAAAATTGATTTCGAACTTAAAACTCAAATTTTAACTCAATATATAATTAAATTTTAAAATAATTCGAGTACAAAAATTTAAGCCAAACTCAAATGCGAATATTCCAATTACTCTCGTTCACACATTTTACAATTTACATCAAATAAATGAAAATCAGTGATTCAAAGGTCGGAACAGAAGATTCATTTCTTGTCGTCGAGTTCGACAACACACAAGTAACTTGATTTATGTAACACGTGGACAGTACTTTTTTTGTAACAGACACTACAACAAAATTGCGTATTAGCATCGGAATATTTCCGGCTGAACAAAATCCGTCGATAATTACCGACGGCAAGTCCCCAATCGGTCGGAAATTAGAAAGTTTTACCGACGGGACAAAACTCCGTTGGCAATACTGTAGGAAAAAATTTAGCGCAAAATATTCGACAGAAAATAGCGATGCCAAAGGTGTCGACGACGGGAAAAAATGCAGGAATCGTTCCTGCAATTTAATTGCTTCGCCATTTATTGACGGTATAACAATCCGTCGGTATTTAGCTTCAAGTTACCTGAAGAAATTCAATCTTATAATGTTATGTGCATGAGACTCAACATTCTTTCTTATTGTTGTGACCAAGTGCCTATCACA
>JANIIA010000009.1:3305135-3317787 GCA_027478495.1 Erythroxylum alaternifolium | reverse complement strand
GGAAGATTTGGGTGGACTGTTTTTTTATTATTATTACGACGATTTTTAAATTTATTTCAGTTGAGCTTAATTTTTTAGAAAGTTGTTATTTTCTTTTGTCTCAAGTGTTTTTGCTTTTGTTTATAGTTATTTTAATTACTTGAGTTGTTCGTTAATTATTTTTGTTAATTTTCTTTCATTAAGAATAGTAGAGAAAAATCTTCTAAAGAGCTTAACACGAGTCGGTCTTGTTATTGTGAAAATCTTTCATAAGAAGTAAGGTTGAGAGATAGTGTCAAGAGTTGAGTGGTGTCGGCTCAGTAAAATCTTGAGTAACTCCATTGTACTTCGGTGAAAGTGATTAAGCTGAATAAAAGCCCAACAAACTTAGACAAAAAGTGTTAAACTATATTACTAAATTTCTATCATCTGCTATTTTTCTTTTGATTAATTTTTACTTTTATTTGTAAACGTAAAATCGGACAATTTACAGAACTATCTACTCCTTACAATTTTTAACCATCAAATCTTTTGTTCTAACATGTTATATTAAATTTTATATACGTGCAGTTTACTTAAATACGTTATGACAGTTACGTTAACCTCGGAAACCTTCGTTCAATCGTTCGTTTCCAGTTTTCTTCCTCGAAGTAACATAACCTCGTAACCATAGAAAGTTACACAAACACAATTTACCAAATCTCTATTCCCAAAGAGCATATTCACACGCACACACAGTTTCAGTTAGGTCTGTACTGAAAAAGCACTCCTTATCTTTACCAATCATTCAGTTTTTCTAGGCGTCTTTACTCTCTCTCCAACTTATCGATGGGGGTGTCCAACAACATAACAGCAGTTCTAAACTTCGTAGCCTTCCTCTGCTCAGTCCCCATAATCGCCACTGGGATTTGGCTGGCATCCAAACCCGACAATGAGTGCATCCAGTACTTCCGGTGGCCGATTGTCATCGTCGGAATCCTCATCCTCTTTGTCTCACTCTCGGGCTTCCTCGGAGCCTACTGGTATAAAGAAACGCTCTTGGCATTCTATCTTTGTTGCATGGCCATTCTCATCGTGCTTCTCTTAATTCTGCTGGTTTTCGCGTTCGTTGTGACGAGGTCCGATGGTGGGTACGATGTGGGCGGGAGAGGTTACCGAGATTACAGGCTTGAGGGGTTCTCTTCTTGGTTGAGAGATCATACAGTGAATTCCAAGAATTGGGTAAAGATCAGAGCTTGTCTCGCTGAGAGTGATGTGTGTGCCAAGTTGAATCAGAACTACTTCACCGCCGACCAGTTCTTCTCCGCTCATATCTCTCCTCTCCAGGCAAGTTAATGGTTCTCTTTCCGTTAAATGTCTACCGTCATGATTCACTCCTAGTTGATTACTATAGACAGTTGCTTCCCTTTCCAGTTTTCTAAGAACTCATAATTTTTCGATCCCATAGCAACCTTCGTGCAAGTTATCTTTTGTTGTTGGTGGGTTGTTTCTTTAATTCTTCCAGTCATTTGAAAGACAAACATTAATTAAGTGGTCTTCATGAGATTCTCTTTTTGGTGCATTTAACATCAACTTTCGATGTGAACGATCACATGTTGCAGTCAGGATGTTGCAAGCCTCCAACTGTATGCGGGTACACTTACATGAACCCAACAGTATGGACAAACCCAGCGAACCCAACTGCAGATCCTGACTGTTACTCGTGGAGCAATGACCAGAACCAGCTGTGCTATAACTGCAATTCATGCAAGGCTGGTTTGCTTGGAAACCTGAGAAAAGAATGGAGGAAAGCCAATATAATTCTGATAGTGGCAGTGGTGGTCCTCATATGGGTCTATCTTATAGCTTGTAGTGCCCTGAGGAACGCCCAAACCGAAGATCTCTTCCGTCGTTACAAGCGCGGATGGGTTTGATTCTGCCTCTCATTACATACCCATTTCCCAAATTTCTTTGTTCTCATTTTCAGTTTCCAATGCAGTTTCTGTACATTCCTTTTGAACTTTCCTTATCTAGCACTTACGCAAGTTAACTCTTGTGTTGTAGCTTTGTGATCACCGAGTATTCTTTTTAAAATAACTGCCTGTGGCAACCTAAACTTATGATGTGTGTTGAAGCTAGCAAAGACAGTACCTTTCTTGCTCTCCAGGATTAAGACTAGACAGTTTATCCTGAACTGAGCTTATGTTCCTGGTGTTAAATGTTCTTCTATACATAGATCTTTGTAGCTAATATAAACGGAAATAGTCAACAACATCTGAAGAAGCATGACCGTTAGCTCCGAGTCCTTATCCTGCACATCACTTTTCCTCTCAAGCAGTAAACGCCTTTCTCGAGTGTACGATGTACATCGGATCTGAACGACCTGGGTTTGGAGATATATCTACAGCCTGCAAAACAAGAAACGTACTTCAACTTCCAAGAAAAACTTAGCTGATAAGTTGGTATCAAACCACGAATAATAAGAATTATTATGAAAGTTGGTGCTAAAATAATTATCACAAATGAAAAAAAGAATTTAGAACTTTTATGATTTATTATCCTAATTTAGCTACGGATGGATTGAGTACTTTTTTGTTCAAGAAGATGTCAGTGAAAAAAAAGGTTCCCAGTTACCTGAGGAGCTTCAAATCCTCCGGCATAATGGAAGTATGATCCAACAATCAAGGCATGGTCAGCATCACCAGTCGATGTCCATATAGAGATTGCTTTTGTCCAAAAGCAACGATTGGAAAAGCTAGTGTACAAAGGCAATTAGTGAAATTAAGATTGGATTGAATGCAGAAACACGATTCTTCAATGTAAAATGCACAAAAGCATTACCTCATAATAGCCAATCCACCAGGCTTAAGTATCCGACTCATTTCCTTGAAAATATCTAGCGGTTTTGTAAGATAATCAACACTGACCTGTGAAAAATTTTGCCAGATTCTAGCTCAAGTTCATGCTTGATCACAAGCCAAAAATGGCAATTTCTACAGTATTACATGCAAGTTGGAGCAAATCACATTAAAAGCTAGGAGTGGTACATACCACATTGGTTATGACATCGAAGGAGTCATCTTCAAATGGAAGTCTAGGATTCACGTTTAAGTCTTGTACGGCGTATTCTGTCAAAACCTGTACCGTCACGAACAAGCTCGAATGTAAGAAACTCAAAGCATGTCTGAATGAAAGAGAATAATACTATGTAACAGAGTAGAATACTACAGGGTTTCGCTTGAGCTCTTCTTCGTTCATTCCTAGTCCAACTATACGATCTTGTTTGTATCCTTTCGGAAAATGGCTGACCTAAAAACACCAAACAGGAATAGTGTTCCTGTTCTGTTAAATACTATCATTTGACTCAACAAAACCAGGAAGAGCTAAACATCTTACGTACCCAACTGCTACACACGTCCAGTATGCTTACTCCCGGAGTGTTGCTGGGAGGAAAAACCTCGGAGTAATATTTGGTCAGAGCAGCAATGGCTGGATCATCGATGTGTGTCACAAACCTTGGACTTTCATAGAACAAGGAATCTGGGGACCTAAAAGGTATAATCTTTAGGGTTTTAGATCTACAAGATCTGAACAGAGTTTCTCAAGCTGATCATCAATAGAAAATTCTCCCATCTTAGCTTTACTGTCATTTTATCTTTAGGAATGAACAATAAAACACATCTAATGGCTGGTTAATTCAAGGAAAACTTGCAAACGAAAATGGAAATCATAATGAAAGCAAATGAATAACAGTTGGAAGATCAAACAGGGAGCACATTGCAACCAACAGAAACTAGCAAGAGTCTTTACTCATCAAAACGTTGGAGATCCTCTTCCTTGAAGGGAAATTGCTCTGGCCACTCAACATTCTTCAATACCTATGAGGAGGGAAGATTGAAAGATAACTAAAAACGGAAGAAAATAAGTTCTTTTTTTATTTTTTCCACACTCGTAATAATTGACAGCAAAACTATCGCCAAGAATCAAAAATTCTAAAACCCAAGTAAGAAAATCTGCTCCAATTGGAAATCCGAAGTCATCGAAGGCAGATCATCATTCCCAAGCCATTAAGATCGGAATTTTACCTCGTCAACGGAGCTCTTTTGCCTTGCGGAAGCAATGAAGGATTTGCCAGCAACCCCACCAGACATATTCATGAACTGTGCCCAAACTGAAGCACCTAGAGCAATTACCAGCCTACGAGGTGCTTTAAGTTCGCAGTTTCGCTTCCCATGTGCATTCGTGGAAAAAGTAGAGACAGAATTAACACAACATACAGGGATAATTGTTGTTAGACGAGATGAGCGAGTATAAGTTCCAATGCTTCCTAAGACAGACAGTTTTTGTGGGAAAGCCAGTACGAGAAAATTGGCCATATTTTATATGCTTAATTTGGACTCTCTCAGCTATGTGTACATTACAAGCAGGTTTTGCCAATTGTTCAGGATAGCACAAGAACGTGTGTCCCTTACTACCACATGATGATTCCATGACCATGGTTTATCTATCCCCTGCTAAGCTTCAAGGAAACTCTGGTTGCTTCGATGGGCTCGTGCATTTATGGGTATGGTCATTTGGTAGAACTAACATATAAATGATTCCTCTAAAAATTGTAAGAACTGCAAAATTGGACATACACAATTCGATCAACTAGAAACGCCAATTTTGTTTTGACTTGATTATAAAAGCTGAAACTTGAAAGCTTTACTCTTTCAATCGATTATTACCAAAAAAAGAAGAAGAGAAATTTGGTTTGCTTTGTCATCTGAAATTCAAATCTACCAAATCCCAATCAAAATAAACTTATTGATCCCTTAACTTTTGGCCGGAACGAACTAGTTTTGCCATCTGTAACTGGATGACTCTTGCCCTTGGCATGCAGAAGATTACCATATAACCATTTCCACATAATCAACAAGGCATAATTTCATGCATATATGTGCGGAAAAGCATGGCAATTATAGGTAATATGGACTAAAGGTACATTCTTGTTTTCTAGAAATGATCAAAGGTTTGACATTTATACATGAAATGAATATCTTAAAATGGTTACTATGGTTTTGCCTCATAGGTTGGAGGGACCTGTCCTCTATCAACCTTCCAAGGGCCACCATAGAATTTCGGTCGCATAAGAGGCACTGCTTCACCAGGGTGATCTTCCCAGAACTTCTCCTGCTTAACACCAAAGGCAAAGAATCTTCAATTAGACTCAAGAAACTCCATTTCTCAAAACACACAGAAGGAATACTTTGAATGACCTTAAAATCACTAAACTTTCAAAGAATCATGCTTTCGAAAACTTTCCATACGGTAAGCAACCATAACCTCATCTCGCGAGAAGGCAAAATCAAACATTAGAAATAACATCTCCTAGGTCATAGAGATGTCAGAAGGTGAATGGTTAACCCAAAACACAAAATCTAACAAGAACTACACACAAACCACTTACAAGAACAGAAGAAATTGCCATGAAGATACAGAATCAATATGTCTAAGAACAAGCACAGATCATGCTACTGTTCTTCTTCAGAGTAGAGCAAGGCACTAATAACTTGAGATCATAATAACCGAGTTATTGTCGATTTAACTTTCAAGGTTAAGTCAAAGTTTCACAAACTTAATCGAATATGCTTGCAGCTCTTCTGCATCATGTGATAAAGTTCTGTTTAAAAGCCCATCAATCTGAATGGCGAGGGCATAAGACTTGATAATTTTATCAAACACGTCAAGTGAACTAGTTATCAATCATCCGTGGCTGCACCATCTCTGCAGCCTTATCCCCATTTCATTAACGACCCCAACATCTCTCAGGTATTACAACAATTATTCATAGCCAACAAAAAAAAGAGAGAAAACCCATGTCGAAAAAGCTCACAGATTGAAGGATTAGTTTCACAAGGACGTGTAAAGATGCTACCTTTACTCTATCTCACCCAAACCCGACAGTAAGTTCCCTCAAACCCAATGTTTCAACAAAACCATTTGAGAATCAAAACCATGACTATTCTTAATAGGGAAGACCCAGTTAGAAAGTCTACTTGGTAAACACAGAAAACCAAAAGGAAAAGCTGAGGAAAAGATAAGAGCGAATGAGGACCTTGTAAAGTTGCTCGGTGATGGCGGCTGCAACAACGCCAGTGTAGAAAGCGCCTATATAGACAGTGACGAGAGGAGTGAAGGATCTGGGTCTCCTATAAGGCTGAATCATATCCCATAGAAAAGTTTTCTCCCATCTGCTATGCACGTAATCTGCATATTTAGTCCATAGATAACTTGATATCCTTGCCGGCATTTTTGTTCTCTCCTAACTTCATTTCAACACTGCCTTTCCTTTCTGTTACATCATTTTAAGAGCTCAACCTCCACGGAAATTAGCCAAAATTAATTAGATTTTATTAAATTAAATACAGTCTTCACTAAATTAGTGACTTTTGATTATATGTAACACAAAAACACATTTTCGCTTTGTCGTTCAAAATAGTATCTTACTGTCCATCCCATTAAATTTGATAGTAAAACATGCTTAATTCTAATTTTAAGCCGCTTCCTGCAAAATGCTACGTACATTGATAACTCTCCTCCTACTATTGCAAAACAAGAAATCTTGTACACTGATATACATTGACTATCAAAAAGTAAAAATATGTTGTGATAAATGTGCCAAATTATTTTAATAAAAATTATTTGATAAAATTATTATAATTATCTCGATTATATTGATGATATTTATTAATATAATCCAGTAGTATTTACTTCCAACCAGTGTAAACAAAGTTCTAACATGCTACACGTACTCTAATCAGTGTTTGAAGTTACAAAGATTGGACAAAGAGATCAATCATAAAGAATGAGAGTATTCGGATAGACAATTACTGCCTGTTTAATCAAAAGAACAACTACGCAAATATACAGAATAAGAGCACATCACTATAGGTATACAGAACAGAACAAGGCTTTAGATTAATAATCCTATGCTTGTGTTGTCCCAGATGAATTGTCCTTGGAAGCAATGATGGATTCAAGAGTAAGTTCTCCAGCTATTACTAATCCTATGCTTGTGTTGTCCCAGATGAATTGTCCTTGGAAGCAATGATGGATTCAAGAGTAAGTTCTCCAGCTACCTTGGGCGGTCCGATGCTGCATCGTGCTGAGTTGTGCCTTTCAATAGCATCTTTTAGCTTCTGAAACTGCAGATGGTTTGAGGAAATCCAAAAGCAACAGAATCAGTAGCAGTATTAAGGATAAAATGCTAAAACACACAAAATCTCAAGGCATTGAGAGTTATTCAGCCAGATTCATCAAGCGTTTCCTTTACCTAAATGGATCAAAATCAATCTTACGTTGTTACAGATTCCATTGTCGATTTTCCCCATTAAAAAAAGGCTTATGAGGTTTCTGTTTAATGATGAGACTAAGAGTGCATAGCTTTGGATGATGAAGTCGATTTACATCGAAGCAGGCAAATCGCATCACCGAATTGTACAGTAGTATCATTTTGTTTGCTTCTCAAGATGATTCAAAAGAAAACGACACCAGAACAGGTTAACTTTACACTAAACATGCTTGTATACTTGCGTTCTATAGGAAAAGAACTCTAGTTGAGAACTGCATACATGTTTTAGGACTCAACACTGAGCAAAAATGGAACTGGAAGATACCAACCTTAGCAAGTGAGCAGGAGAAGGACTCCAGTTGGCCATCAGCTCCACGATAGAAGTGGAAGAAAGGAAGCACTTTAACGTTCAAACTTTTGCACATAGATTTATTCTCATCAAAATTGACTTTCAAGAATAAAATTTCTGGATGCTCTTCAGAAGTCCTGCAGAGCTGAGAGATGAGTTCACCGATAGAACAGGTCAACATCATGATTACCGGAAATAGCATAATATTTAAGCAGTCATATCCCTGGATTTTTGTTCTAACACATTTCCCAGCAATATTCAATCAGTGATACTCCATCACTCTCTCTTGAACTATGGAGCTTCAAAGAAATTTATCTGAAGAGAATTTTGCCACTAATCTACCAAGAATACAGAAGAAAGAACAAATTTAGCACCTTGGACTAAAATTTTTCACCTGTGTTGTACTTGAGGGAAGGATCCAGGCATATATTATAATTTCAACTCATTTGGCCACAAGGTTTGACTATCTTTTATCTTTCATGCCGGTACCACCATAGCTATCACCAAATCCACTCACTTTCTATAAGGTACTTCCATGGCTCAGACTGTTTTAACCAAGGTTTTCCAATTTATAAATGCATATCCAGTCTATATGATGGCACCAGAAACATTTAGCCTCACCACTTAGCCAACTAGACTGCATAAATTCCTGTCCTAAAGCTACAAGCACCTTGGTGCCTTGCTACCATATCCATTATCAATGAATGCTAAACGGTAAGATGTTCTTAGGACATTCAGTACATGCATAAGGTTTAACATGTTTTTAATCCTGAATACTGGAAATTTCATAACAAAATGAAGAATACAAGACAGCTCACGCCAAACTAAGCATAATAAGTAAGTAATCACGACCACATAGATGGCCTTGTTGAATTCTTCAAAATCCAAGAACTTCCAATGCATATTGATCCACTTCAGATGAAAACAACTGCAGGGACAATAAACTATGCCGCTACGAGACTGATCCTTTTCTGTATCATGAAACTTGCAAAAATTGCCCAAAACAAGCTTGACTAGAAGATGAACAATATGAATTTACAGTGTTAATTGCTGCTTGATGCCATTGCAGACAAAGGGCAACTTAAATGAAGCAAAATTACCTTGGGATACAATGCTCGACAAGAAGCACACCAGGTTCCATAGAAATCGACAATCACTAATCTATCTCCAGCTTGACTTAAGGCACTCAAAAATTCTTGGGTGGAATGGATGTCAATCATGTTTGGTGTACTTTTCTCCCACCATTTTGGCTGTTCAGTTTCAGCAACAGTTGCATGTAACTGTAACAGAGCATTGAAGCTTGTTCCAATTATAAATGAACCAAAAAGAAATTTCTTGATCAAAGATGAAGAATAGAAAAAAAGCTACTTTTAAATGGCATCTCACATATTGCAAAAAGTTTTCTGAACAAATAACAAAAAAGCAGTATGTTGCTTATTGTGTGATTCTCTTGACAAGTATTTTAGATTAACTAACAAAGTCTCTCCAAGCAAATACTTTATAGGACATAGCAAACTAAATATAATATTGTATCTAGAAAAAGTAACTTATAGGCAACCAAAAATTCGGAAATCATCACCTAAAGAATTAAGGAAACAAACTAGATATCACAAAGATGCAATCAACTAGCAAAAGTTACAACCCAAAACAATGCAGACATTTCCCAAGCAATTGAAAGGCAAAAGGCATTTCCATTGATGCATTATAATCATCAAGAAGAATAGCCTAAAAATAAAGAGAAAAAGAAAATTGATTTTAGGGAGCATATGTAAAGAAAAAGCCTTGAAAGCAAAGAAAGCCAAGGAATTGTTCAGTTGCATCACCGGATATGATTTTCGGGTTCATATTCAACTTATAACATAGATTTTACCATATACATGCAAAAAGTTTTAAATGATTGCCAATGTTCTGACTCATTCAATAAAAAGTACATTATTTCTTAAAGAAATGATCATTCTAGTTCAAGGAAAAACACAGTACAGCTTGATCTTAATTGCAACACAGTTCAATGCACACAGTACAGCTTGATCTGAATTGCAACACAGTTCAATGCGTCTGCCATAACGAATTCAAGCCAGCATATTATCAGCTTTTATACTTGCATTCAACTTAATGTTTGCGGATATCAGATACTCTCAACCCCTTCACTGTATCCTCATAATCGTCTTCCTTTAACCAAATTCTAAACAGTTGTTTTTTATTCCTAATGAAAACTCTTGTTTCTGTCGACTAAACTTTATAGCTAAAAACATTAAACAACTCTAAAATTAACTGCTGGAAATTTTCTGAAAGCTGACAATGGTAGACTCCTGAGGCGTTAGCCTCTTGAGCTTCCATGAATGCCTTTTAAGTATGTAAAGCCACAAGTCTCCAATACAGCGAATGACCAAAAGCAAACATAACGTTATAACACTAGAAGCCAATAAAAATAAACTTCTAAATTTGCAGTATAACAAAAGATTTAGGGTGATAAGCAATTACATATGATTTTTACCAAGTTATTTGTGGAACACAGAACCAAATCGCTGAAAGTAAGTTAAAATAAACAGAATCACTTTGTAGTAGCTAAGCAAAAATGATATCTCTCTTTAACAAATGTCGAACTTTCAAGCACAAAATTAGATAACATCAGTTTGATACTGTCTCACAAACTAGAAAATTCTAATGAACTACATTATGTACAATTTGCTCCTAGTACACAATTAGAAAAGACTTCGGGGGTGCTTAGTTAGTTGGTATGGTAAGAAAGGAATGGATAAGGAAAGAAAAAAATGGTTGATAATATATTATGATTAGATAACAGTATTTTTATATCCCTTCTGGGGCAATATTCCATACTCTCAATGTAGTAAGGAATGAAAGTTATATTTATGTCCTTTCCTCACCATATTCATTATAATTCTTATTACCCGTGAACAAGCGCTCCCTTGCAAACCAAACCAAAGCTTAATATATCAGCTAAAACTGCTAGTAGAAACGTTACTTGTTGCGAAGAACCAATTAATCAGACACTGTTAGCCAAGGGGTCCTAAAAATTCTTACCAAAAAGAAAAGAGCCCTCGAAATTTCAATTAATTTCCAAAGAAACAAACCGGAAAAGAAAAGAAAAAGGAACTGAAAGGCAAAGTTGGTACCTTGAAAGGGAGAGATTGCTTCCTGGGACTGAAAGGCAACCGCGAAACGCCTCTAGCTGATGAACAAAGGACAGGATAAATCTTCCCATATAAACCACTAGAAGCGGGAGGACTTGGAAAAGCCGGTACATGAGGATTCGAGTTGGAAGTAACCGCAGTGATCAGAGAAGACGAGAAGCGAGACCAGTGAAAGGACGGGAATCGAACAACATCTGCCATCTATAGAATTTACTAAAATTCAACACCCACAATGAAAGAGATATAAAGATTGAAACTTTTCGTGGGAATTGGGTTGATAGTTGAAATTAAGAACCAAAACAGACTGAATACTACATGAGGTCAAAAGGGGGCCAAATTAAGAGGGTTTAAGTTGTAAGTTACTGTAGAAGCAGAGAGACCTCCTCTTCGCTTCTCCTCTGCTCTCCTCCAATCCCAAGTTCGTGTTTTTGAGAGAAGGCTATCGTACGAACTGGAGATATCCAAAATTACACAATCACATCTGTATCTACTGCGACAAACAGTATTGTTTATGATTGGTAACTGGACAGTAGTACTTTGCTTCAATCAGATGCCCGGTTATCCAACCTTGTTTTATGTCCTCTTCGGGTCGAGGAACCTTTTGTTATGGCTGAATCAAAGGTTTCAAGTTCATGCAACTTTATCCTTTCTAATGATTTTTTGTATTTTAAGATTTAGTTAAAGATCACATTAAGAGAGTAAATCATGGGTTTAGGGTATGATTTTATGAAGGTTAGTGTATTAACTACTAAACATTCTTGAGGTTGTCAATGGAAAATGATTGAATTTTAATAAATTTAACCTAAAAATTTAATAAAAAATAAAAATAAACAAGTCAAGTAGTTAATAGGGACTTTTAATGATTAAAAATTATTAATTTAAAATTTAATAAATAAGGTGTTATATAAAAAATGAATGAATTAATTTTTTATATAAATAAATTAAGTATATGTTTAAATGAACTTATATTAGTAAAGCTTTTGTCAGTAAAACTTTTTTAAAAAGCTCAAAATTTGAACTTCTTAAAAATTTATATTTTAGTTTCTAAAAAAGTCATTTTTATTAAAAAAATACTTTTAAATTTTACGATTAAACATTCATTTTTCTTAAAACTAACTTTTGCGGTGAAAAAAAAACTTTTTCACCTTTCAAAAATTGAACCAATAAGGTACTAATTTAGAAAAGTAACTTTGATTTTTAATCTTTTAAATATACGTATCAATTTTTTATTTATTCTAGTATCAAACTTTTAAATATGAATTTGACTCAAAACTTTGATTTTTTTATTGCTAAAAATACCAACCTTAATTTTGGCTTCAACAAGGTGATGTTAGATTAAATTCTAATTTCTTTTGCATAAAATTGCATGTTAAATGCAAATCTTTTTAAACTAATGAGAGTATTTAGTTGGATACTATTACAATGATTTTCCTTCAAATACGAACTTGTCACACAAAATGTATCAACCTCTTTGCACTACAATCTCACTTAGTTTTGTCATAGTAAAATTCAATTTTGCCCCATGATCGTCGACCAACGTACTTGTTAATTCACTTTGTAACTCTTTAATATTTCTTTTATGCATGTGATCAAGCTAATCTTTTATTTGATGTCCATCTCAAGCCTTCCTTTAATCTCATAATCGAATCTTGTGTTGCGTTGAAAATTTCAATTAATGTGCACCAATGTATGTCGACACATTACTTCTCCTTTTCCTTGCCTCCTCGCAATTCTTTGCCTTACTTCATTATTTCACATGTCAAACACCGGTCAAGGCTGGTAATCCTCACACGATTCCGCTTTCTCAATCTTAGAGGTCAATCAGCTACCTTGTAGTTTCAGTCACAGATGCTATTCCTT
>JANIIA010000009.1:3271029-3283348 GCA_027478495.1 Erythroxylum alaternifolium | reverse complement strand
CGGAGCTGTGGATCGTATGTTAAAAAGTCTTATAACGGAAGCAGAGGGAGAGGCTTAGAAACAATCATTTAATTCACATAACATGTAATGATATAAGATGAGTTCACGTGTCTTGATGACACCCTCCGACGAGTCGAACAAAACAACATAAATAGAGACAAAAGAAACCGAAAGGAGTGTGGGATTGCTGCCTCATATGACGAAAACCCTATCTGCTGAAAACTTCACCCTCTCTTAAGTCTTAGCCCTACTTACTGTAAAGGTAAATTACATAGTATGTTTTATTATAATTTTTAAATTTTGAAAACTGTTGTTTATACTTTATATACTCTTTTTACTTTTTAGAATAATTTTTTATCACTATATTATTTCCCATAAGAAAATTTAATAGAAAATGGCAAAATGATATGGTATTGCTTTTATAAATATGATAAAAGACAAAATCTTTTCCATAAGAAATCTTACAAAAATCACATATCTTTAAACTTTCTAAACATCTCTTTCTAGTTTTTAAATTTTATAAAAGAATCCGTATTTTTATATTTGAAAAAATAACGACGAAACACGCGCAATATAAATATTAGTCGAGAAATAATTAAATGTTTACTAATATAATAATTTAACTCAACTCTTAAATCTAAATTGAATAAATTAAATTCTACTTAAATTAAGAATATACTAAATTATTAATTTGACTTGGACATAATTAGTTGGGTTAGAGTTTGAGATATCGATATATATAAATAACATTTGATTAATTTACATCTAATATTCTTTTTTTTAACGCAAGAACCCGCAATCGTTATCCTTTAGATATGCACTGAGTAAACCTCCGGATTGACGTAATCGCTTGTAAATCAAGCCAACCAGGTACTTCACACTAAACAAGTCCTATACGACAGGCTCGATCGAGAGGGTATAAAAATGAAGATTCGAACACAGGACCTATTAGCCCTACGCCTCCCTACTCCGCCAATTCGACCACCCTTTAAGGGGCCTAATGTTCATATTGCCTGTGTTTTATCATCAACTTCTTAACCGAAATCTAAGAGAAGAGGTTTTTCTAAAAACTTAAGACTATGTTTAGTTGGACGTAAAGTTTTTAATGGAGTGAGGTTTTTAATGAAATGAAATGGAATTTAATTGTTTATAATAGAACAAAATGTAAATTGATGTAATATTAGAAAATTGTTATTGAGAAGGATAGAAGTATTCATAATGTAATATGATGAAATGTTGTTTAGAAGAAAGTTTTATAATGTAATACAGTGAAAAGTTATTTATCATTTTACATTTTATCCTAAATATTTTAAATCGGAAATTTCTCATTTTTACTGTTTATGATATAATGAAACGTAATATAAAACTCTCCTCTTTCATCTCATTTTATTATAAGCTTTTCTCCTAAACGACGAAACAACATTAAAATTTATTCAACTCCATTAATAAACCTCCTACCATAGATACCCTAAAAGTTATAAAGAATTTTTATGAGTGATATAAAATATAATTTTATAAGGCAAATAATTTAAAAAAAGAAGAAATTCAAATAATTAGACGATGCATGGAAGTAACTTTTATTGTAAATCATATATAATAGCGCAACCTCTGGTAACAACAAAAGCCCATAAAACGAGAATGAACCTTCTCAACTCTCAACCAGGCTTTTATATATAAGAAGATGAAGATCAGAAGTTTTGAAGAGCAGTTCGTTAGTATTTGTGAAGGAAAACAGTGCAGCTAAAGTATGATCGATCATATTGATGAATGTATAGTTAGTTACAATAGGCCAAATTCTCTTTCTCTTTCCCGTCGCAGAAAAAGGATCCAAATCTGATCAGTTAATCCGTTTCAGTTGTCTTCACCTATGGATGGCAAGCCATCCTGTCAAAATTTTCTCAGTGGGGGCTAACATGACCCTCCCTGGTCCTGGAGCCTTATCTGTTTTCTCAGGATCCCGGCAAAACAGATAAAGACTAAAAGAAAGTTGCATGTAATATACCAGAAAATGAAGCTAAACCCATTTCAAAAGAAAGAGAGAAAGCTGGAAAGAATAAGTTGAAATTTGCAACACTTTCATGGAAAAGTTGGGAAGCGTCTTGCTCATCGTGTGATGACAGTAAATTCCAGTGGATGAGCACCGTACAACTTATAACTTACCCTGATTTTTCCTGTAATGAACAACCCTTCAGCCCCTTTTGGGGCCGATAGACGAAGCAAGTGGCCGTGGAAGGAATATTTTTAGGGAAGCAGAGACTAGTCCTGATCATGAAAATGTGAAATGCCATTGCATGGCGAACATATCCCCACCGTGGTAATAGCCAAAAGGCATTCAATGCTTGTGCAGACAAAGATCAGTGTACAGTCCCACCACAACGAATAGATCGTTGATGAAGATCATCAATTTGTTGGTTGGTGCTAAGATTACCATTCTCCCTACAGTTTCAATCCCATCAACATGAAAAAGTATCAAATTCAAGTTACAAACTAAAGAGTTTCAAGTGTAATTAAAATTTTCACAATTTCTTTTAAACTTGTAATACATTGAAAGAACTTTATCTCAATTCAATTTTAATAAAACGATGTTAAAATTGTTCCAAGAGTAAAGTAGCAAATAATTAATTAAAATCAATAAATTCAAAATAAAAAGCATAAGATTTTAAATATCTTGTTTATTAAAAAAATAAAAATCGCCTTCTTTCTTTATTTAAAGAAAACTCTTACAATGCCTCTTAAGTTAGCCATTCCATGCTCATAGGCCAATTATAGCAATATGCGTAGGAGAGTAAAAGGGAGCAAAACATGCATTGCTTACTAGCTCTTCCTTACTAATGAAGAGTCCATGGTCATGATCACTAAGTGTTGTAATCAATTTTATTCTAATGTTTATTGTGGCTGTGGTTTTGGAAAGAAGGTGTTTCCTATTATGTAAAGAAAAGGACTTTTCAAATATGATCCGTTACTTTGAACAGAATATTGGAAACACTAATCACTCAAACTTATCTTCAGTGTCTGCGTACAACTCACAAAACCTATCTATATGCTCTGATCCAAAGTTCTGATTGGCTATCGATGAAGGTGAATTTATACCTGTACATGAGACAAAAAAAATCCAAGTGGAGCTCCAAACAAAAAGAAGCAAACAATTACTAATTAACCATTTGTGCACAGTCTCTTGTATCTGAGGCAGACACGATGAGGAGGAGAGGAAGGAAGCATTTAATGCTTCTTTTGTCTATATTATCACCACAAGATGATATTATCCATGCAATTGATAGAGAGAATTAAAGAATAAACCAAAAATAAAGAGGGGCAAAGCTGGCAAAGCCTTCTTTCTTTTTTTTCCTTTTCTTTTTCTACGATCACGAGGTGAGCTACGTATGCGGCTTGCCAATCACTCCTGTAAGCGTTGAAGGGTAGAGACATGGACAGAGACGTGACGAAAAATTATCGCATAAGTTGTCAGTAACATAGGATGTGTCCAAACACTGGTAGTTTTCATTGGAGCTTGCAAATCCAGAAGGGACCTTGGTCTCTAGGCTACAAGACATGAATGTCCTCAATGCCAAAAGGTCCCAGTATCTTCTCTCTCTTTGCCTCGCCTCCCAGACAAGTTATGGTGGCTGAAAATGTTTATGGGCAAGGCAAGGGCTGGGTGTAAAGGTCTTATGATAGCTGTGCATGGGCAAGGAAAACCAGAAACAAATTAGTCGCCATCAACTTGTCAATCATCTCATGGGATCAGGATTACTCGTAAACATCATCATTAAGATAAATCTTGGTTTATGTTAATCCAGGCAAAAAAAATTTGTAAAAAATTTAACCAATTCAGTAGACGTAACCTTTAAAAATATCAAACCATCTAATTTTTTAAGTTCAATTTTTAACTTTTCAATTTGATTTATTTTAATAATATTTATTATTAAAAATCGATCAAATTATTAATTAATTAGTCAATTTTTTAAATTAATAATTACTTATTAATTATAATTAATTAATTTTTATTTAACAATTTCCTTCTTTAATTAAATTTCAAATTCTTTGACAAGTAAAGACAATCTCTTTGAATTATATTTTAAATTCTTTAATTTTATTCAATCTTTAATCAGTTTTATAACAATCTAATATCAGTTAAATCTTTTAAACCTTTAAACCTCTTGCCTTACAGATCTAACTTCCTATTCGATTTTATAAAAAGATTTTTTCTTTTATTCAGTAACAGAAATCCAATTGCATTCTTAGTTTTGAGTTTTGACCGTAAAATTGTAATATAGTGTTGCAACAGCCTTTGTCAATTTGATGTATCGTTACATAAACCTATATCGTTAATTTTATGATTTAAAGTAATTAAGTTTTTATTTTTAATTTTAAAGACGTAAATTTTTGTTTATTCTTCACGTGGAGGAGCACGTATTCTTGCCATCTTTATATTTAAAATTGAGCAGATGAAGCTTCTCATAGTAATCCTGACAAAGTTGGGACTGGAGGGTTGTTATATGATTCTCTAGGTTGTTTAATTGTTGCTTTCTCAGCTAATGTGAGCACATTTAGTACCTTCATTATAGAATGTTGGGATCTTCTTTATGACTTGAAATTTGGGTATTCATCACTCGATGGTTGAAGTTGATTTTGCTGCTCTTGTTATTGCAGCTAACAAACTTAATCAGCCTGTAGATTCCCTTACAATTATCATTAGACGGATTCGTAATCTCTTAGCACAGTCGTAGACTGTCAAGAGCATGTTTATAAGGAAAGTAACTGTTGTACAGATTTTTTGACTAACAGGGTGTTAATTCCCCTATTCATTGTTAAGTATACTCATATCTTAGAGATTTTAAGGACATTTTGTTTAGTTTGCCCATGAGATATTTTAGAAGGGTCCCAATTATAAGAAAGCGCCTTTAAGTCATTCACACTCAAACTAATTCTCGCTTGTAACAGGTCAACCCGTAAGAGTTAAAGTGCTGGCTATACAGGTCTTTCCGTTTTTAGGATTCGAACTCGAGACCTCTGATTAAAGAATGAGAGTGCTGAACTATTCACATCAACCATATTTGATTAAGGACGCTTTATATAAAGGCCTTAAAGGAAGTAGGGAACTTTAGATAATTTTATCCTTTTATTATTTTTGTTCTTGAGCTTAACGCCTCTCCTTTCAGAAATACAATGAAAAGGAGATATGGGGATTAAAGTACTTTTAGTTAATGGGTTATTACAAAGTTAAATACGTCAATAATTACTGTTAGTTAATCTTTTTATTTTAATTATTTTATTTTAAAATTTTCTATTATTTTTAATAGCTTTGTTTAATTATTATTTTCATATTTTATTAATAATTATTATTTTTAATTTAAAGTGAATTAATACTGAAAATTTTAAAGTTTTAATACGACGCTGAACAAAACTAAAAAATATTATAAAAGAGTAAAAGATATTTTTCAAAATATGATAATATGAAATTAAAAAAGGTTAAACTATACAAAAGGTCAAAAAAAAATATATAGTTTTTAGATAAAAAACAAATTGATTAAGTGATTTTCCTAAAAAATAATATGATATCTTATGATTTAATTTAAAATTTAATATTCTAGAAAATCGTTCAATTTTATTAAATAGATATATTTTTTCACATGTTAATTCCGCCAAAAAATTAATGAAAAAACTAACATAAATATAGTTTAGATGTCTTTATAATAAAATATGAAGATTTTTTAAAGAATATTAAATTATAATGATTTGTAAAAAAAACTAAATTACATTAGATGTCATTGTCTTTTACAGGTAGAAATACTTTTGGTTGAGATTGTGGGACTTGTCATTTGTCAAGGCCAAATTCACATAAACACAAATCTCCTTTGTTAGGATTTGAGCTCCCAATTCAGCCCCACTTGATCCTCATGTTGGGACCAGTTTGTTTTATTTATTTATTTATTTTTAAAACTATTTAATTTCACGTGGTTTTAAATTTTATTTAATTGTTAATGTATAATAGTTAAATAGTAAGAATATAATAAGAAAAGAAACAAGGCATAAGAATAAGAAAGATGGATATGTAATAAGGTCACGATCAGGCTAGGCCTAAGAACCAATAAAGCCCCAACATGTTGGTAAGTGACTTCTTAGGCCTCATGACCCGACAAATCCTTGGTAGGCCTAGCCCCACCAAATTGTATGTTTTAATTTTGTTCGATGATTTTAGTAAGATAAAAATAACATGTGTGATAAAAAAATATAATTTCTCAATTGCCGTGGGACGAAACGAAAAGGTCTCATATCTCGATTACAGCACACTCGTATCACACCCCCATTCCTGTGACAGTTTTATCTATCACATGCCGTATGGGACAATTCTGTTACTATTCGGTTCGAGTTAGAGCAGTTTTAATTTTATATTTTAAATTTTTTTTTTAAATTTTGATTTGTCTGGACTTACTGTATAAGCAGGCCTGTGATTAGTTTTTACAAGTTATATCTGCTTGACGAGATGTTCCTCTTTTTTCTCTTTTTTTAATAACCATGCAAATGTGAAACGCCACCGGTCATTTCATACCTCTTTATAAGGATTTAGGTTTAGTTTGAGGCACTAATAGCAGATAACATCTCGCTGAAATCAATTTGTTGAAATGATAAATATTTATGTGTTTAAGATTATTATTTTGGTGACTGCTGAAATATGAAAATAGGTGTTTGGTAAGTGCAGTTGCGGTTGTTGAAAAGAGTTAAAATGACTAAAAGGTTCATTGATTTAATAAACTATTAATTATTTTATAAATAATTAAAAATATATATTATTAGTCATATAAATTTAAATTTATAAATAAAAAATATTAAATTAAAATAAAAAATAAATTTAATAAATTTAATAAATAAAATATTTCATAAAAATATATTATTGGTCATATTAATTAAGAATATAATGGAAAATAATATTTATAGTAAAGGTTATTAATGAAAAATAAAATTCTATCATATAAGCAGTTTCTTACAACAACCCTTATTCTACTTATTGATTTATGCGGTGGCATCATACTTTTCTTTAACCTTCAATTATTTACAGCAGATCTAAACATGTGATTGTATTTGAAAACTGTGGTAAATAAATACTTATTTTTACCGCACTGCAGATCTAAATACAGTCTTAAATGCAGTAATAATTAGGGTGAAAAAAAAATCCAGTGCAAGCTGGGTCGAAATCTATATTAATTAGGGGTAGTGAAAAAAGTCAAGTCTCTTTACTATATTAATTACGGAAGCTCGATCGGACTAGATGAACAGACTTTGGGACCAATTTAGACCTAAAAATAAAAATTAAATCCTTGCTTGAGTCTGACTAGATCTGGTTTCGCTGTCAAGCCTAGTAATAATTCTAACTAATCGACCATTGCCATTATCTTTTAGTAAAGAGATTTAAAACTAAAGCAGCTAATGAAATAAAGCTTTCTCGTAAAATGTGATCTCATCAACTAGAAAAATGAAATACGAGGACCATTTTATCTTGGGATGACCAATTTTAAGTGTTGAATTTTTTATGATTTCTTAATTTAGTATTTAAATTTTTAAAATTTTCAATTAAGTAACAAAAATTTTAAAATATTAACAATTCACTTTAAAACGTTAGTTCTGTTAATAATTTGTTAATTTTATTAATAAAATATTTCCTATTCGTGACACGTAGATATGCCCCTAAAAAAACAATAGTCATAATTAGACTAAAGTAGCGAGCTTTTTTTAGATTGGCATTCACATATCATGAACAACAAATATTATGTTACTCAAATCATGATTAACATTTTGAATTGAACTGTTAAAGTTTTTTAAAGAATTAATCACTCAATTGAAAATTTAAAAACTTAAGCACTGAATTGAAAAAATTCATAAAAGAAAATTATATTTAAATTTGAATTATTCATGAAAATTTTAAAATTTTGTTATAAAGATAACACATCTTCAATTTCTGTTATTATTTTTACTGGCATGAATTATTATATAAATTCGCTAAATTTTAATGAATTAAATATTTAATAAATTAAATGTTTCATGATTTTAGAATTCTTTTAATCGTACTATAATATAGTGTCATTTAACTTTTTTATTTGTATTTTTAATAAAAAATGTGATTTATTTATTAAAAATTTTAAATATAAAGAGAAGTGATGAAACGTGTTAATTTTCAGGGATGTTGCAATTATCAAATGAAAAATAAAGTACAAAAAAAGTGGAAATTCTTTTTTAGTGTGTCATCAAGAGCAAATCCCATCAATTTCAAATGCACTAACTTGAAAATTTAACTCTCATATATATGTTAATATAAGTCCGTGACTAAAAAATACAATCGATTTAATCGTAAAAATTTTAAATAAACTAATTAATTGGTCAATTTTTGTAAATTAAAAATTTCTTATAAATTAAAATTAATTAATTAATTTTTATTTAACAATTTTTTTAATTAAGGTTCAATTTTTTCTATTAGTAATTAAATTAATTATATTTTGAATTCTTTAATTTTATTTAATTTTTAACTCATTTTATAATGATATAATACTAGTTAAACTTTTTAAAATTTAAACATTTTATTTTATCAGTTTAACTTTAGGTTTAAATTTTAAAATATTGATATAAACAATAATATGATTTATAATATCAAAATTAGTAATTATTGTATCAATTTATTTGATTAAAAATGTCTGAACCCCATTTGATTAATCAATCAAGGGCACCAGACTGGGTAATCAATTTGAGTTCTTACCATGAAACAAAAATCTGGACCGAATTTTAGTGAAATTGACTAGGTTGAAAAAAGGGGATATCTCCAAAATATCTTGTACCTTTTAGACAATTTTTTAAGGTAACTATGATTGTGATATTTGATAAATGATAATCACATATCCTCGCCGCCTTTCGATGAAGATTTACATTAAAGTTAAGTCGTATAATATTCTATAATAAAAATAAAAATCTATAAGATTGTTTTATTACCACTAATAATATCAAAAACAAAATGGGTCATGGTCTCGTGATAACAAAAAACAGAAAAAGCTTAGGTTAGCTATAACGTCGTTTAATATAATGTCATAAGATTCACGAGGACGCCTTTATCTCACATCAACATGCATATTATATATATATGGATCTAAGGATCACACTCGAAGACAAAACGATGACCAGACCACTTGGTTTGGTTCCTTACTCCTCGTTTTATGATTCTTTCACGTTTGTCCGTGAGTGCTGGTAAAAGGTGCAAGTGTAACAGTAAAAAAGATTTTGAGTTTAACTGTTAATTTATGAAATAATTAACATGTACGTAATTTATAATCAAATAGACTTTCTTTAAAAAAAATAATCAAATAGACTTACTAAGTAATTAATATGAAATATATGAAATGTGATTTATAATTTCTTAATACGTATTCAAATGTTAAAACAACAACAAATATAATAATAATAATATCGTTCCAATAAAAAGACTGCTTCTGATTGAGCTACACAAAAAAGGGTTTTATAAACAGTTGGGAGAAAAAGAATAGTCAGATTTAAATACAAATAGATTGTATAAATAAAAATTAAAAAAGAAAATAAATAATAAACAGATAAAAAGAAAATAAATAAGTAAATTAAAAACAATAAATTAAAAAAATATAAATAAAAATATTAAATAAACAATGCTTGAAAGATTTATGAAAAAAGAAGAATCTTTTATGTAAGGTCATCTACTTTTATACTAGTTTACTAAAGTTTCCTATTAAAAATCTCTAGTAGGATCATATGATTCCTCATCACCCCCTCCCCCAAATTTTCTTATGTCTTTCTCTGTTTTCTCTTCAAGTCCTTACAAATAATTTTCTTCTATCTTATCAGTGTCTCTTCCTAATATGCTAAAACTACTTAAGTTTTTTTTTTCTCTTATTATACTATCAATGCTAGTCACTTCCGAGTTGTCTCTTAAACTACATTATTAGTTTTATCTTTTTTGGTAAGGTTGCACATTTAACGGAACAGTCTCATCTCTTTTACTATTAAGTTATAACCATTAACTTGTTTGATAAGCTAATATTTTGTCTATAGAGTATAGTCAGTATAATTACTAAACATTAAACTTTACCTTTTAGTTTGGGCAGTATCTTTTTGTTACATGAAACTCTTGAAGCAACTCTCTATTTAAGCTATTTAAATTTGACAGAGAAGTACTATGCCCTACTTTGTCTTGCCACTCTTTTTGGTGATAGATCTAATGTACTTAAAATAATATTTTTGTGATAAGACTTCTGTATCATTCTTGATCTCTAAATTATATACAATCACACAGATCTGAAAAATTATACTCTAAATATTCAATTTTAATCCTGCCCAATATAAATGTTTGTGACTACAAATTTTTTTATTTAAAATTTTATTTAATTTTTTAATAATATTGAAATTTTAATTTTTGATCAAACCTTTAAAAGGTACAAATGAGTTATGATAAAAAATCTTGGATGATAATTGAAAAACAATAAAGAATTATCACCCTTACATGGCTATAATTGACTTTTTAAATTTTTTACTAATTAAGAGAATAAATCCCATGGCTTAAAGTTTGCATTTTTTGGATTTTGATTCTAATGATTATTGGTAAGTATGGCCCCCTAGGGGTAGTCGAGTTAGTGGAGCGGGAGGGCATGAAGTCAAAAAGTTTTGTGTTTGAATCCCCCTATTTATATTCTTTCGATCGAGTCTGTACATGACTTGTTTAGTGCAAAGTACTCGGTTGACGTAATTTGCAGGTTATTGCGTCAATAAAGAAATTTATCCAGTGCGCATCCAAAAGATAACGACTGCGAGTTTTTTCATTTTAAAAAAAGTAAATATGGCATTGAATGGATTTGTAGCTTCTTTACTTCAAAATCGGTGCTAAAATTTTTGTAAAGTTTCAAAATTTCCAAATTCGGGTTCTATTTAGTTTTAAAAATAAGCCTACTTTTTATTTTAATTTTATTTTAAAAATAGAATCATTTTATTCTAAACGACATCATTATTTTTAACATATTAAGAATCAGGCAATAAAGTCCGAGCTTGAGCTCAGTTCAAAGTTGAAAAAAAAAAACTGAACTTGACCCAAAATCAAATTAAGTTAGGCCCTTACTGTTACTTTAGATTAGATTGGACCGAGTCGAGCCAGGTCGTAAAGCTTGAACTAGAGGTTAACCTAAATTGTAAAATTAAAAACACTGATAAAATTAATTTGAAATTCGAATAAGTCGGATCCAACTGGACTTAATCTAATTCTGAAAAGAAAATATAAAAGACAACAAGAAATTTTCCATTATATAAAATTTCTACTAATCATAAGGTCAGGAGCCGTTTCCAACTGATCTCTATGTAAAAAAATTAATGAATATTTATATTATTTATAATTATGGGAACACGATACCAGTAATAACAGTGCAGGTTGTGTAATTATTGTGCTTAATTATGATTAACTTTGTGTAATTTGTAGGTTAAGTCTTCAGAGTGACGTAACTGGACGAGTCTTTGACCCGTCTTATGATTACTTATGGACGGAAGGGGACGAGTGAGTTGCTCAGTTGGTGGGCCGTCCCTCAGCAAATTTACATGTGAGGTTGGTGAAAGGCATTGTCTACCTTTTTTATTTTTTTCATTTTTAAATGTATTTATATAAAATTTTGAGTAAATTACATAATAAACGAAACAGCTCAAAATTTGCAGAAAATATCAATTCAATTAAATATTTATTATTTTACACTTTCATAATTGTTATAAATTTTGCAAATTATAACAATTATTTACAAATTATATATTATCAATTATTTTGATTTTTAATGTTAAACATTTTTTACTTTTCCTATAAAGTTGGACAATACTTAATTGTATTTTTTTATTTTTCAAATAACTTATCGGTTAAGTTACGTAATTTGATCCGGATAAAGATAATAAAGTGGCCCAATAAATGATCTAAGTCAATGGGTCGAAGTTCGGGTAGAAAATGATTCCTGATCTATATAGACCAAACCCATATCGAGCTTGTGATGGGAAAGCCTGATATGGAAGCTATATATAAAGGTTAAAGTCTCTTGCAGTTGCTCATGTCATTCGTAAGCATAAGAATTCTCTGACATGTTACGAGAGCTTATGTTGGAACCCGTTTCTAGACCCCAACTATCCACAATATCATAAAACGTGAGCTTATTACCCTGTAGGGTTATTTCAAAGAACCCTTATTCGCCAACTATTTAGAATCATATAACGTGGGCGTAATCCAATGAAAAACACCTTAACCATTATTAATTCATCTTCATGCTTTTATACCATAACATATCTTACT
>JANIIA010000009.1:3244104-3254519 GCA_027478495.1 Erythroxylum alaternifolium | reverse complement strand
CTTTATTAATAATAAAAATATTATTATTAAAATAAAAAATAATATAAAAATATTATTAATTATATATAATTTTTGTGGATTGTAATAAATGGGTTTAAAAAAAGAAATTAAAATAAAAAAATAACATTAAAAAATTATTGATAACATATTAAATAATATATATCTATTATTTTATGTTCTATCGTAAATTTTCATAATTGAAAATTTCTTACTTCCATTATTTAAGATAAAATAAAACATAACCGTTTTCATCTTACATGTTTCGTTCCATTATAAAACCCTCGACTAATCTCCGGAACGACAGAATACCTCTGTTATATCTCATTTCATTAATAACCCACGGTTAGAAAAAAACATGTTACAAGACGTCAAACAAACAGTCTTCTTGCGAAAACTTCATCACACAGTCATCGTCCCTCAGGCAGTCAAATTCCTCGCCGTCGTTGACAAAACAAGCTCCCTCCCCGCCATCTTTCTTCTCCTCCCGCGCTACCCACGAAACACCTCTCACTACCATCCCGATCCCTACCATGTCCACGGTGGCCATGACCGACGAGTCGGACCCCGAGAACGAAGACCCGCAGCTCTCCTCATTGCCGTTGATAGTTATGTATGACGAAGAGGACTGAAATGTCAAGGACAAGTAGGAGTAGGGGTTGTCTATGAACTTTACTCTGGTGGTGGACGCCATTTCTGACGAGCTGGCGTCTAGAAACTTCATGAGCTCGGCCACCGTATGGTCGTCTACCGACAACCACGCCACAATGTCCTCACCCACCTCGTCGATGTCGTCCTTCGTCCGTGGACTCTTCACAGCCGTCTGGTTAACGCCACCAACGTCTAGAGCTTTCCTCTTCCTCATCTCACCCTGCTCCACCTCCATTGTAGTTGTAGCAGTAGTAACTACTGATTATAATACTAGTTAAAACTGACAAGAGGAAGAGGGAAGCTTCGTGAGATGAGCAGGACAGAGCAGGACAGGAAGGATCCCGAATTTCAATCTGGAATGGAAATGGAATTTGTACTTGTACTCCGTGGTTGCGTGTGGGTCCTACTCACACATTGTGATACATTGTTTTTGCCACGTGGATGTAAGAGAGAGAAGGAGTCACACAAATTTGGCGGGAAATGTGTGTATATATGGTTATGGTTATACATGAAGCAGTGACGAAAGACGAGGGTTGTGGTGGGCGCATGAGTATTGACTGTGTTAGTCGGGCTTCTGTTACTGTTATGTGACAATCCTTATAGAATTCAGAACAGAATAGATTTGCTTACAAGTCATTTTAATACGTATATGTTTTTTTTTTTATGAGTTTGTTAAAAACATCCTCTATCTGGACTTCCCCAAATTCTGCCTATCAACAAAACTTTAATTAAATCGTTTTTACTCAGCAAAAATTTCATTGCACCGTTGTCGTTGGAACAGTATGCAAAAGAAGGGCAAACAAGAACAAAGATGTTTTTAAGACTTGAGATCAGCTGAAATTGGGAAGGCGGAGACAGTCAAAGAGTCCGCCGGAGCACAAGTGTTGCGTCTCGTCAAAACTAAACTGTTGTTTAACAATCTGAAACAAAAGCGTGTCTTTTAAGTTCTCTTTAAAGGAAAAGCACCACACAGTTGAATCACATGATGAAGTTACTGTTAGAGCTTTTTGCATAGTTCCTTTAGGTTCTCTGTCCCTCTCTCAACTCAAGGCTTTGATCCACATGCAACAACATGGGACTTGAACTTCTCCAGCTCGCTCAGTACCTCATCCTCTGGCCTATAGAGCAAATCACTCATCCGCCATATCTGCATTTACCAATAAAACCTTTTCATTTTATATCATCTCCATCATCAGTTCGTTTTACCAGAATCAAATATCTATCTATTTGAGGAGGGCTGGATATAATCGATTTTGAGTAGGAAGGAAAAATAACGGACCTGCAATGTGCCACCTCCACCTGTTGTATCACAATCATCAGACACGCTGACGACCGTCCAAGGATCATATGTGTTCCAATGAAAATCAACAACTTTGTCCCTGAACAAAAGTCAAACAAGTTTGCATTTTCATGAGAGATACCTATGAGTGTCAGATCAAATCAGGTACGAACCTGTGCCCAGCATGCTGGAAAAACAATCCTAGAGGAGTACTTGGGCCTCTAGCCCCACGCTCAGTCTTTTTACCAACCTGCAGGAGGTACTAACCAGAATCACATCTAAACCAGACAAACAAAACATTTAAACTTTTCAAATGAGAGACAACGCTGCAGTCTACAGTTGTTCAATGTGTCAAATAGGCCACAGTTTTATAAGCTTATGGTCACTCGCTTTTTCATAGATTAAAAAGAAAGATCATCTATATTTCACAAGCGTGATGCAAAGAAAGGTATAAATCTTAAGGGAAAAGTCACTGGGGCCTTTCAGCAATTTTGCCAATTGCTCAAATGTGAAATACGAATGCTAGATACCATTATAGACACTACAAATGGGTGCAAATATATATGGTCTTCACATATTCAGTATTTATTACCTAATTATGCATATGCATCATTTTTCATACACGAATAGGAACACACAGATTCACCCAAAACAAAAGGGAAACCTTCTTAGAGTTTGCTACTATAGACATACTTTGTCACCTCGGTCAAGGAGGCGTCTACAACGTGGCAAATTTAGAAGTATGTGCTATGAAGATATTGACATCCATACCTTCTCATAATCCCAAATGTTTAAGAGGCCATCCTCTGCAGAACTTCCAAACACTGATGAATTGTCTGGACACCACTGGAAAGAGGGACAATTCATATAAAGGACTTCCCAGTAACACCTTTCAGGCTACAGGTGCATGTGAAAAGAATTAAAGGAAAATAAAAGTGAAGGTGTGTAGAGTACCTGTACACAAAGTACTGCAGCTTTGTGGCCCTCGAATTTGTGGACAGGTGACCCAACTCCATTAGAAGTAAAATTGCGTCGGTCAAACATGCGAACAGAATTATCTGCAGACCTGGAGATAAAATACAAAAACAACCTTGGTCAGTGTAAGACATACCAATGCATGAAAGAAAACTGCCAAATCCAAAGGAGTATAACTTAAACACACACCCAGTTAAAATAAGATTATCATCATGAGGATTCCAATCAACACAGTGAAGATCAGCATCATGAGCCTTTTCAACCTGTCAACATAAGACAGAAAATGTGTTGGTCACATGAGATTCTACCAAAAAGCTTCACAAAAACAATTTATAGGGAATTATGTAATGAATAATGCATGCAAAATATGCAACACTTCCTCTATCTAATGTCACTGAACAAGGGTGAAAGAAAAGACAAACACATATTTTCAAAGGAAAGAAATAATCTGTTCAACAAGAATTAAGACAAAAATCTCTAGTTCTGGACACCATCAGATCAGAATCAAGGAAATCTCTTGATAGGTAAAAATTATGTAGCTGAGGACCAAAGGAAAGAAGTCCTGATGCATCAACATCACGTGTCGCTTCCTTTGAAGGGATAGAATAAAATCCCTAACAACTTGATCAAATTTTGTATACTGCAAGTGTCAATCAAGGAAGTCTGACATAATTTGCAGACTCATAAATTCAAGGAATGGCTTTTGTTTTGGAGAGAATGTATAAAGTTTCAATATAGGGCAAACTTTTAATTTGGAATCTTATCAAGAAACTAAAGAAACAGAAGAAAAGAACATAACCTTGATAACTGGGCTGGTGCCTACTCGAGCATCCCATAATATAAGGCATGAATCATCTCCTACGCTACAAAACTCCTGCGCACTTCACCAGGAATGCATGTCTTGTCAGATATAATAAAACAAGTCTAGGAAGCAAGACAAAGACTTTTTTTTTTTAAATTTCCAATACAGGCATTATGTTGAAGACGTAGATAGGGTAAAGCTAATAATACCACCCAATGTTTGTTAATATCAACAATATAGGTCTCGAGAAAACATCTTCCAAGAAGAAACCATCATCAGGAAGGCATGTAAATATATTTCCAGTGAAAATAACAGCCTACTCTTTTAAAATTAGAAAAAGAAGTCAATTGCATCCCAGAAACACCACAGCCTACTGTCCAAAAGCTCACTAATTTAGATAAACCTTAAGACTTGCATTCTGAAAACACAGGGGTGAGCAAACACCATATTAATCCATACACCATAGCTAGGTCCCTGAACATACCTAGATGGACAGAAAGTCACATCTTCAACCGTATCCTCATGCCCATGGTAAACACTTCGTGGTCCAATGGAAGGGCCATCAGCATTTTTATCATTACCATCCCCAGTCTTTTTAATTATAGATCCACTTGAACCCTTGGCTCCCGATGTGTCAATAGCAGATGATGTGATGTGGTCCTGGATACTCCACAAAACTACAGACTTGTCCTTCCCTGCAATGAAAACCTTGCAACTGAGAGTAAAGCTTTAATGAAGAAAAACAAATTCCAAGAAGATTCCGACAAAGACACTACAATAGAAAATTATTGAATGAACTACAATAATTGAAGACAGAAAGGATTAAGAAATCACAACATATGGTAAACGATAGAAAACAACAAACAGTCCAACCTCCAGAAAGCACAAAGGGTTCAGTCCGGCACATTGCAAGAGCAAATTCTGCATTATCCTGATGTCCAGTCAAAATCTGCAAGAATTGTTGTTTCAGAAAAAGCCTTAAAGTAACAGTTATTTCGTGATAAGAGTGCTAGACGACAAACTTATCAAAAGGTCAGAGAAAATACATCTAATCAAATATTCTAAGTTCTCAATTCATGCAAGAAGTCACTTTATGGAAAAGACTGATCAGAATCATGAAACCCCATCAGATTCCATTATATTTCCTTTCTGCATTAAAAAAAATGTAACAAAAGAATCTATCCAGTGGTAATAGGGAAATTCCAAAACTGTTGTCAAAAGTATCAACAAGGTATGGACAGAATCCAAATGAACACCCAAATGAAGAACAACATAATTGCCACATTTATGATGCAAATGTATACCAAATCTGGGCGAGAATTTGCAGCTCCAAGTACAGCATGGCGGTTAGGCTGTGCTTCAACATCCCATATGAGAATCTGAAGTTAAGTTGCAATGCAAACATAAATAAGAATTTTAATAAAACAAAACAATCCTACCCCCTATATAAACAATCATAAAAAAGAAACTCACATCAGGGCTGTCAGTATGAGTGGCCACTATACTGCTGTTTTGAGGAAGTTCCCTTATTCTGTTTACCTGAAAAAAGATGTTGAATAAATTTTTGGAATGCTCATGTAAAAGAAAATAATATACAAGTGTGGAGAAGGAAGACACATAAGAAGCAGGTAAGCAGTCAGCAGGGCAGGCCTTTAACATACATTGAAGAATCATTGTACCTATTAAAAGGTATATCTATGGATTTCACCGGTTAAAACGTAAAATGACTATAATGATGCATGAAACAGAAACATGTTTGTACATATTTTGTTCAAGAGGTTCTCACCTCTCCAGGATGTATGATAGTTTTATGCTTGCGTACAAATGGAGAACGTGCTTCTTCATTGAACTGGAATATATAAAAATTAGCAACATAAGACAATCAAATAGAGGACCACAACTAAGGAGTAAAAGAATGAAATGATTTTGGTAACAGGTAATCACCTGAGATATGTGCTCTGCAGCAGCAACTCTAGGCTTCACAACTTCACAATTAGCAATCACCAGAGTGTTAGGAACACTACCATCAGTCTAGCCACAGCAAGTAAGACAAATATATCAGTAAATTGTATCAGGAAAACCATAGTCTACAAGTGCAATTCATAAAATTATAACTGAAGAAGAAGAAAACATGATTTCCAAGACAAAAACCATATAGCTAACATCCATGAGAAACAATGTTCATACTTCCATACAAGAAACGTGAAGAACCGAAGTTCATAATTCAGAGTGAAGATTCCTTAAAAGATTTCCCACAAGTGCAGGAACAATTAACAGGAAAAAAAGAAATAATTGCAACAGGGAAATGCATTATTGCCGAGAACCTCAAACTTGCTCAAGTAGTAACTTGGTAACAAATTTTCAATGTGCCAAAATGAGACATAATAAATGTGCTAAGAAGAAAATGAATACTTCGCTAAGAACTAAGAACCAGTGTTCATCAAAAGCCACACATAATAGATGCGCACCTACCAACTTAAAAAGACGTTTGCAATTCAAGCATAACACTCAAATAGCAAGCATACCTGCTCGGAGAGGTAGAGGCGCTGCCTATTCTTGTAAGTAGACTGCTCCAGCTGCGGCCCCCACCTATTGACAACAAACTCGAGTAATCGGCAAGCTATAGAGAAAACATGACTAAACAAATGTTCTAGGAAGCTTGAACCAAAAAGAACAAACCTTTATTCACTTAAAACCAAAAAAAGTAAGTACCCACCCAAACCACTCCCTAAAAACCCCACCTTCACACGGATAAAAGATATCACCCTTGGACAAATCAAACAGATAGATCCCAAGTTGACATAACCACACCCACACCAACACACTTTAAACTGGAAATGGAGGCAACCCAGATAACAAAAACAGAAATAAAAACCCAAAAACCCTAGAAATGAGAACCCATACCTGCAAGAGAGAGAAGGCCAAACAAGATTATGATTGGCGAGCCAGTCATAGAGAACAGGAACAAGAGCTTTCCACTGAGAGTACTTGTCGTCGACGGAATGTTGCTGTGACCTCTTTCCCTCCTTCATCTTGCCAGCACTCTGTTGTTGCTGTTGTTCCTTTTCGTCCTTGGGCTTAGGTTTGCGACCTCTCTTCTTCGGAACTTGACCCTCCATTGTCGAAACTTGTAGTGTAGAGAGCGTAGGAGAAGAACAAGGATAAAGACTATTACCCTAAAACCCTGGTCTGACCATGAAAGGAGTGTAGAAGTGAGACATAAAACTGTGATCGTCAATGGTGAGTGTGGAAGAGGCGAATCGCGGTGAAAGTAACGAGGGTACGGCTGTGGTCTTTTGGTAATTTAATCCTCCCCTGATGTCTTTTTTATTTATTTCACTCAATTAAATTTTCATAATAACTTTTGAAGTTTCTTAATCATTTTGTAGATTGAAGCATACGAGGGTCCATTAGTTTTACTTTTATTTTTGGTTGTTGTTATTTTTAATTTTAGTTTTTTATTTTTAAATAAAACCAAACATCTGTTTAGTTATTAATATAAATATAGTTATATTTTTATTATTGATGATAATTACATATTATATAAAATTTAAAGATAAATTATTTTAAATTAATTTTAAATAATTAAATAATATATATTTAGTTAAATATCTAATTTTATATAATTAGATAAAAATTTGATCAAATTTAAACTAAAATTAAATGAATTTATTAAATGATCAAAATTTTAATTAGATTAATTAAAACTCCAACCCTAATTTTTTATCCAACTCCTTTCAAGTTTTAAATTGATTATTGAGCCAAAAAATTATTTAAAAACTAAATCTTTTCAAAATTTTCTTAAACTTTTTAAAGAATTGAATTGTACTCGATTTTTTTTAATTTCAACTTTTTAAAAAACCTTCGTTACTAAGCCTTAAACTCATCAAAAAGCTAATTTTTCTAAATTTAAACCCAAACTTTATCCAATCAACTCAAACTACCAAAATCTGAGTACAAAGTAGAGTGAATTATATTCATGAAAGTCACAATCGATGTTCGTGCCATACGATCTCCACAGGCTTTCAGATAATAGTTGCCAATTAACTGGATTTTTTTTCAGACTTAATTTTGATCTCAATACTATATAACTCTGTCCTTTAAACCGTTCCCGTCAAGAACCACAAAGATAAAGACAAAGAAACTGTGATCTTTTAGGTGTTCATGACGAAGGAGAATGCTGATTTTTGTATTCTCAAGCCTAGAGCCTCTGGCCTGATCGGGCTTCTTGCCGGGCCTAAATCCAAAAGCAGAATCTATTTCAGCCTAGCCGGCCCAATCGATTGCCATACATAATCCAGATAACATCTAAACATGTTCACCACGAAGGATGCAATCCTCCCAACATCTTAAACTTGCAAAGTTCTCACAAAATCATCCCCATTCTTACTAAAGGTAAGGAAAAGGGGCAACTGGGAATCTTAATTCTATCGCCTAATATATGAAATACTTAACAATTGAGAGGAGGTACTTGTGACGCTAAAAGGATTATCAGAAGTAATCATTACAGTCACCAACTCAGATCCATTTAACTAAACAATGAAGAACATAACACAATTGAAAGGAAAATATTCCTTTTTAGCAAAATTTTAGCTGGTCTAATATCAAGATCTTAAACATAGACACCGGAAGCAAGCAGCAAAAACAAAGAGCCAAAACCCTGCACAAAGTGTATAGATTAGCAAATGAATCAGAACAACAAATCAAATACACAAACATACAAGAAAATATACCAGAAAGAACGATGCCAAGGCTCCAGTAGTAAGCTCTTTGGCAAGGCTTCTAGTTCTCCGGGAAGAAGTTGCCTCGTAGCTGCAAAACATGACAACGGAATTATTTGCATGGTGCATTATATGCAGGAAAACAAACTCGATGTCAAATTACTGCATTAATTTTACTCAACCAACACAAAACTTCACGGTCAGACATTTCTTTCATATTCACACCAGAATCAACCTTCAGCATTCCATACTGACTCGTGCTTGGAAAACATCAAAGAACTAAAAGATCTTAATGATTCAAACAGCTACTTCAATGACCAGAGTAACTTCACCACATTTAAATCGCTCTAAAAACTTCATCGAATTATATTAAGGGAAATTCTTTTAAAAACTTACGTAACTCCATATAAATATCAAGATAAAACCTCAAATCAGTACATTTATTTAATGAAGTATTTCTACCGAGTTTTGCACATCAGGACATCATTAAAAGAGATAAAGGATTTTAAGCCACACAGAAAACTAGAAGGTAACTACTCCATCACATCCTATGAAACCTCGGAAACACTATCCACAATTAACAGAGAATAGACAGACAAAGAAAAGGTATTTAGGTCACTATATACCTCAATTACTTTACTCAAGGACAAGCAAACTTCTACACGGAAAAGGCCCAACTCCAGTTTGAAACTTATAAAGAGAACCATGATGAGAAGACAAAAATCAACCAAATTGTTCCCAAAATATCAAATGAGCTTAACAGCAGACCGCATAGGGCAGTCCAAAGAGCACACTGAAAAGGCCATAATGCAGTGCAAAGGTTCCAACCCTAAACAACAGGATACTGCTAGTTGCACATTAGTTAATTACTATGAGCTGAAATTTCACGAGTATTGTAGTTAAATACCAGATTGATTTTATATAATTCTGTGCAGAATTGTACTACGTTTTCTTCTTTTTAATTACTTTCATCAAGAAAGAGAACGGATCTTTTAGAAAATAGATGTCTAGCAATTCAAAGTTCCAAACTTTTCACACGGATTCCACGGAAAGCAGCTAGAATGCACATTAAAATTGCAGGTTTAAAATATGAGCCTCATAGCAAGAAAGAATCAGACGTTATTGACTAATCGAATCAAATCCGATACATTCACTAAGCCACAACACCACGGATCTACCAACATTAAAACTGGAAATTCAATTGTAACGCAATACTCATAGAAAGAAACGAACAGTTTCAAAGATCAGATCGAGAGGTTACATGAAGAAAGAAGCAGTGATCACGAGGCCGATAGCGAGCATGAAGACTGATAAGGTAGGGTACCATGATTCTGGAACGGGACTGGTGATCGGTTTGGGTGCCTTCAAAATTACCGAAAATAAAAATAAATTAAGCTCATCGCACAAAACCTAGAAATGCGATCCAAAGGAGAATTTAACAAATACCATATCGCTGGTGGTGGTGGCTGTGGTGGCGGATAGGGAGATCTTCTGGCTTCGATCGAGTGAACTACGCGCCGTAAACTGCTATATGACTCGGTAGTCTTCTCCTCGGTAATGTTAACGTGTACTAGGAGACTTCATGGACTGTCCTATTTGGAAAAGTCCGGGCCTCAATTAAACCCATCACCTATAAGCCCATATTTGGATGGCTTACTTGTATTATTATAAAGGCCCGAAAGAATAATTTGACCCTAATATTTATGATATAATACAACTTCAACCGTAATATTTTAGGAGTCGTTTGATTTTACTTTTATTTTTTTGTCGTAATTTTAAATTTTGAGTTTTAATTTTTAATTTTTAATTTTTAATTTATATTTTTTCAAATAAAAATATAAACTTATTTAATTGTTAATGTTAACGTAGTTATATTTTTATCAATTATAATAATTATTATATTTTAGATAAAATTTAAAGATAAATTACTTTTAATTAAATAAATTTATTTAATCTCTTATATAATATTTATTAACAAATTATTAATAAA
>JANIIA010000009.1:3222262-3244004 GCA_027478495.1 Erythroxylum alaternifolium | reverse complement strand
ACTGCTAGATGACTCGTAGTCTTCTCCTCGGTAATTTTAACGTGTAGTAGGAGACTTCATGGACTGTCCTATTTGGAAAAGTCCTAGCCCTTGGGCCTTAATTAAACCCATCACCTATAAGCCCATATTTGGATGGCTTACTTGTATTATTATAAAGGCCGAAAGAACAATTTGACCCTAATATTTATAATATGATACAACTTCAATCATAATAAGAACCGTTTGATTCTAATTCTATTTGTATATTCTAATTTTAAGTTTTTTTATTTTTCATTTTTTGTTTATATTTTTATCGAATAAATACAAAAACTTATTTGATTGTTAATGTTAACGTAGTTATACTTTTACCCATGATAATAATTATATTTTAAATAAAAGTTAAAGATAAATTATTTTTAATTAAATAAATTCATTTAATCTCTCGTACAATATTTATTAACAAATTATTAATAAAATTATGTTATTTTAATAAAACAAACAATTTATAAATTAATATTTATTTGAAATATATTTTAATTATTAAATCAAATTTTATTAGAATATTTATATATTTTAAATTTAATTATATATTTTAATTATAAAAATTAAATAAAATTAAATTATTCATAATTTTATTGATGCTTAATTTTAATTTATTAAATATATAAATATAATGTTGAATTAAATTATAAATAATTTTTATTAATAATTAAATAATTAAATAATATATTTAAATGATAATAAATCATATTATAAAAAACAAAAATAGAAAAAAAATAACTTTTATAGTTTTCATAATTTTTGAAAATGGAAAGGTAAAAATGGAAACAAGCGCCCCCTTAATTATTTAACATAAAATTTTCAAAATGTTTAGAAGATATCTTAAATAAAAGAAAATTTTGACGAAAATTAAGTAGATCCCAGGATCAAGTAACGAATGTTACTTTGTATACATTTCATACGGTAGGTCTCACTTGATACGTAATAATAGGTCTATATTTATATATTTTAGATAGTGGATCTCATTTGTCACGTGAGAGTAAACCCTATTTTTATTCAAAAAAATAAAAATAATATCAAGTCAATATTAACATAGCGTTTAGCTGACGGAGAATTAATCTCGTTAACATTTCTATCCACTTAAGTCTATTTTGAAAATATTAAGGTTTAATTTAAACATTTCAAAATATTATAATCTATGTTGTTGGAAATATTGAGGTTTAAAATACATAGTTTTTATGTTATTACAGAGGCATTACATAATTTATTCTTTCTACAAAGTCACTCGTGTTAGTTTAGAATTTATATCTTACAATTATCAATCTAAAATATTTCAGGTTCGAGGTATGACCAAAAAGACGATATGTGCTGTTTATAAATATGAATTGATTACTTAATTTTAAATTAATAATTTATCAAATAATAAATTTAAAGTATGTAATTTATAAATTACTTTTATGTACTACAAATTTAAAAATAAAAATAAAGGAAAAACATTAGAAGTAAATAAAATACTTTGCTTATTTTCGTCAAAAATTTTAAATTGCACCCCAATATTTTATAAAAATTTTTAAGCAAATTCTTTTATTTATATTATAGCCTATATTTAATGTTTTCAAAATAATATTAATAGCATCACAAAATCTAAATTAAATTTCTATCATTTTCGAATAATTAAGTCGTTAAATTTTTTTTAGAAGCAACCTTTTTTATTAGTTAGGAATCAAATTATATACTACTGGACCTTTCTAAATTTTGCGTCTAAGTAAGATTTTTACAAGGTGTTGTTGTTAAGTCGTTAAATTTTTATTAATTTATAACAATTAAGTTTTTTGACAATCTAAACTTATCAAACAATCACATAATTTTAAAATTTTAAAAATAGTAATTAAAATATAATTTTAACTCAATATTTTACAAAAGATTTAAATAAATTCTTATTATTAATTCTAATAACACTTTTATAAGATATAATAAATATTATTTTATTAAATTAAAGTGTAAAATTATATCAAAACATATAAGTTGCCCTCGAGAACTATGGCCAGATGATTGAGAGCGCGACTTAACGTGCACTAAGTCTCAAGTTCAATTCCATGTCGCGTTGCTACAACCCTCGTAATAGCCTGAGACAGCCGGAGTTTTTATCCTCTGAGATGTTGCTCGTTGAGCCCTCCGCTGAGGTCATTGCTCATTGAGCCCCCTATTGTACGCGAGGTGTTGTCTCCTGAGCTTCCAGAAGGAGTTTCCCTCGAGCTCAAAAAAAAGAAGTTAAAACTGAATCTTAACTTCGAACAAAGACCACCTTGGAATGCCTTAAAATTTCATGTTTCAGAAAAAGAAAATAAGTCTTTTTTCTCTTTTTCCATTTTCTGTTGGGAAGATCCATAGCTGTAAAGTAAGGCACAAAAGCGGAATCAGATCATATGTTCTTGTTATTTTGTACCTATTTTGTTTCAAAAAAATTCATCCATTCAATAAATAAGACTTACAAAAAATTTGACCGGGATGACTAGAAACAGAGTTGTGGGGATCTGTTCCCGCACATAAGCAGTTTATGATCTAAAACAAAAATTCGGTACGTTCAAGTGACATGTGCCATTGCCTCCTCCTACAAGCTTCCGGGCTATTGTTGCAACGACCCTACATTGGATGCACGAAATCATCCTCACTTGGCACTTTTTACCTCTGAAACTTAATACTGAGACTAGAGCATATTGAAATTACATCCTTCCAGGTTATGAACTTTCTCCTCGACCAGACCTGTGACTTTCTTGCATTTCTTGTCAGTTTCTTCACCATTACAAGCCCTGTTGTGGATCAGTGTTGTTTGGTGGAGGACTAGATGCATTCTTTCTCACAGTTAGAAATTCAGAAACTGGAAGGTGTTAAATGTTAATGTGAACCTGGTGACCATATTCTGAAAACAATCCCATGTTCGCTCACACTTTCCCCCCTCAATCTCTTCAGTCTCTGCCAAAACCATCTGCTCCTTCCTGTTGCCAATGGACCAGAACTAGAGTATCTCCTAAATGAAGATGCCTGCCTGTTATACCTCGCAGATGAACCAAACAAATTTGATATTGACAATGCCCTCTCTATATCTGGCTCCGAATCGTAGTTAGCTGCTGCGATTGCCAGGTTTTGAAAAGGATCTAGCAGCTGTCTTGTGTCACCACTGACCTCCGCATCCATATCAATGGATAAATCCTGGCACTGGCTGGAACTCCTGGAACCAGCTTCTTTTGCCTCATCACACTCATTGCATATTAATTTTAAAGCCTGAACAACCTCACCCATGAAAGGACGGTGTGATGCTTCTGGTTGCACACACATTGAAGCAATAGCTGCCACTTTGGCCACGCTGTCTAAAGGAATATGGGGTCGTAGAGATGGATCCATAATCGTTTCCAACCCTTCTTTACTTGTGAGAAGTGGACGTGCCCAGACAACTAGATTCTCTTGACCTGGTGGCTGCGTCATGTCCACTGGTTTTCTTCCAGTAAGGATCTCAAGAAGCACTACGCCATAACTGTATACATCACTCTTCACTAGAAGATGACCAGTCATTGCATACTCTGGAGCTACATAGCTGGTAAAAACGATAGAAAAGAATTATTAGCATAAAATCCAGGAGGAAGTTACGTGTAATTGACAGCCAGCTAGAGATTAATATTATCCCCTCCAAAAAAATCCTCGCTACCTTTAATCAGAATAAAACATATTATCACTGGAAAGTTGGTATTAACAGCCTTGTTTAATTGTATCTCAAAGTTATCACACCAATTTCACCAACTTCCTGGAATTACCAACATTTATTTGAAGTTGCCTTAAATGATCCAAAGACAGTGGCATCCTAGTGAGGAGATTATCTTTCAGCTCAAGATGCGGACAAAATATTCTGAAATGTATCTGTAAATAACCCCAGATTCATGTGCATATTATAATATCATTTTTTTATGTCACACAACTTTATACAGCGGGAGAAGAATTCTCACCCGAAAGTTCCCATGACACGTGTTGATATGTGTCTGTTTTCCTCATCCATGGCAGTTCGGGCCAATCCAAAGTCAGAAACTTTTGGTGTGAAATCATGTTCCAACAAGATATTGCTGGACTTGAAGTCCCTGTGTATGACTGGAGGGTTTGAATCCTCATGCAGATAAGCTAGACCTCGAGCTGCACCGAGCGCTATTTTGATGCGGGCATTCCAACCTAGTGGAGCAGATTCCTTATCAAACCCTGATGAGAAGAAATGGATTAGTATGATCATTTTGCAAAAAAAATATATGAATTGATAGTAAATTCCAAGAAGATAGAGTAGAGATTTTCTTTGATCTAAAGAGCAGAAGTAGTACCATGTAAATGAGATTCCACACTTCCATTTGGTATGAGCTCATAAACCAAACAGTGGGCATGCACCTCTGTACATATTCCTATCAACTTGACCAGGTTCCTATGATGAAGGCGGCTAAGCATTTCAACTTCAGCCAGGAATTCTCGGCTACCTTGTTGATCATCTCTCTTTAGAACTTTGACTGCTACTTTCGTTCCATCCTCAAGAATACCACTGTAAACACGGCCAAAGCCTCCTTCCCCCAGTATTCTTGAAGCATCAAAATCATTAGTAGCTCTTTCAATTTCACCTATGCTGAAAGTCTTTGCAGATCCTGTGTAAGGAGCAATACTAGATCCAAATGACAATGAAGCCGAAATGGGACCACTTCCATTCCTTGATCCATTAGTACCTATTCATTGCAGATATCCAAGAGTTTTAAAGGTATGATTGTTAAATAAGGACAATGTACGTACAAGGTTTAGGCTAGAAACATATTGAAAATGAAGGCATGCAAGCATGTCCAACTGCTTGTCGACATATTCAAACAACAGAAACAGCTAAAAAGGAAATTTACTCGAAGTGCCTTGCTATGAGAATGACGCTTCCCTAATGCTTGGCTAAGTCTTGCATACCAATAAAATAAGGACTATTTAAAGCAGAATGAACTGAACGAGGCTGATGCATCTTGTGTGATTGAACGTATGCATCACACAAGCAATTCACTCTCTTGAACTACTATACAAGAACAAACATGCCGCACATGCACCAAGCTTTATATATTATAATTCCATGAATCACCTGATGGCTTTGCTACAGCAAGTGACGAAGTCTGTACAATTGTTGCTGGATGATTTCTGCGTTCTTTAAGTCTAAATAACAAAATCCAAGCTACAGCAGAGCATAGTACTAGTGCTACAAAACCTGACAGCACAATAACAGCAATGATGCGGCCGCCAAGCCCCTTTTTATTCTGCCTTATGGTTACATCAGCCCCAAGGGGCTTTATTTTCCTGTCGCTATTATCATATCCAAAATTGGGTCCTTCATCTTCTATGTTAATGCTTCCTGAAGGTGGTGATGGAGGTAGACCTACAAATGCAGAATCTCTGAACGAATATCCAGAAAAAACTATCTATGGACACATTATGAACCCAAGATACGAGAAGTTCACAAACCTGGATAGTTCACGTATAGGACTTCATAGTCCCCGAAAAGGGAAGTTTTAATAACAACTAACTTTTTCCAAAACCTTCTGAAAATAAGAAATGCAGTTGTATCATCAAATCTTTCTCCAACTGGAACCAAGTCAATGTGGACAATCGTCTTCTCTGGCTGCTGACTGGTAGCGTTTGCCGCCATAATACGAACTTGACTTCGTTTCATGAAAACACCAGTAGCAATCTCATGAGAAAGCTTTGAAACCAATGGGAAAAAAGTGTATAATGCAACACTTAAGCGCAATCCAACTTGTATGGGCAAGACACAGCCACATGGAGACCCAGGAGGGGTATTTGTATATGGATCTACACAAACAGTAGTTGAACAATCTACAAAACCAAGTTGGCCAGTGTGACATTTATGAAAACTTTATAGGGAAGACGAGAACAACAAAATGTTAGAGATAATTAAAATCCTCAGATAAACAAAATCAGAATTTTTATAACCTTCATTAGGAGGTGGAGTTGGCAATGCTTGGACAGGTGGCAAGAAGGGTTTTGAACTCCTTGATGATGACACAGAAGGAGAAAGAATGGGCACTTGGAAATGAAACCATAATCATAGTAAATAGGCAAGCAAATTGTAAAGGTAAAAAATCACCAATTACAACCAGCAAAAAGAAAAAGGAAAGGAAACTATTAGTGTTCCTTACTCTCAGTCCAGACAGAGGTTGCCAGAGATGGGGAAGGAGCAGGTAAGACAATGGTTGCTGGTTTACGAAAAAGGCCATGAGAAGCAGAAGCTGAAGGACCTGAAATGCAGGAAATCCAATATGTTCTTAGATCAGAAGTCAAAAGGTGATTCACTCAAGCATTCATCATTTGGTGTACCTGGACCAGGATCTGGAGAAGCATAATGTGTATGCCTTTTCGTCTGTAAAAATGACGGTGGGATTGTAGGATCTGAAAAGGATGACAAGAATACATTTGGAATCAGAAATTTAAGAGCATAATACAAAGCATTTGATTATCTGCACAGGGAATTTCTTCTAGTGTAAAAGAGAAACCTTGTTCATGTGAAGAGGGAGGATACATTGGGGGTGACAAAGCAGAAGCAGAGCGGTCGGTCTTGTTTCTTGTGTAGTTTTGCTTATGAAAAGGGATAGAAGGTGGAGATGCAGGAGTTTGGTACCCTTTACTTGGAAAATATGACCTAGCTGGAACAGGAGCACCACCAGAGTGCTTCACAGCTTTGTGCACTGAAGGAGCAACAGCAGTAGAACCTACATAACACTAACATAAAAAATTAATATCTCCAAATTTTCATGCCATTCAGTGCTTTGACTCATATTTGCATTTGAAAAATTACCTTTATCTGGTGAATTGGCAACAGGATCCAGAGGCTTTGGTATCTCTTCTGGCGATGCTGCAACTGGAATCGCATGTTTTGTCCAGTTAATGCCTGGGTGAGGAGTTAACACAGGGGAAGCATCAGGGCCTGCAAAGAAGGTTGAAAATCTATTAAGGTCAGTTCAGATTTTCCTTTTGCTTTATAAAAACAGTTTCTTCAACTTGTAATTGAGTCAAATGAGCAAAAACCAAAAACTGTATTTCTTAGCAACTTTACTAGCATTCCATAAATGAGACAATTCAAAGTGTAAAAATGACCATATGCAAACTTAATAATAAGTGGAAATTATTAGCATCCAATATCATTGACTTGATGAAATTCTTGCAGTTTATCGCCCTTTAGTTGGCTGAAAGTTTAGAGGAGGCAAAGGCTTAGACATTTCAGGTGGAGGAGCAGCATCTGGAATTCCAGTTCTTTTCCAGTTACTGCTAGGAGAAGGTGTTGATGGATGAGAGACATCAGGACCTGAAGTCTGATAGGGAGCAAAAATAACGTATCATGAAACAAGCTTTTCCAGTCAAAACAAATAGGAATATCACCATACACTGCAACAGATCAGTACAAAATGCCTCACAGAAGTATAGATCATGAAATGATCAAATAATGGGAATTTAGTAAGAAATGAAATGTTTCGAAAGCACAACAACTATGACAGGTGGAGATATTCTCATTCCACACAAGCCGACTGGAATAAGATATCAATTGACTTTCCGGACAGCATAAATATTCAAAATCAGGATGGAGCTATTACATAACCCTCAGGTCACAAATCAGTTTGGTTAGTGCAGAGCACCTGACAATACTTTTCGCACACCACTTGGAGCTAAAGGATTTTATCGAGGGGAATTGAGTGCGACATAGGGTGGAAAGAAGCTCTTATAAGCCAAGAAAGATGTAACAAGAGGTCCATAAATGGAAGTTCTTGCTTAGTCCCAACTCATAGGGACAATAACTTCAAGTTTACATAAAATTTCGAATATTAAATGAATTTGAACCTAGTAACATGGAGAGATTCTACAGGTATGATTGGAAGCATTGGTGGGGCATTATGTGGTTTTTCCTTTTCAGGTGACCCAACTGCTGTTTTCAGAATTAATAGAATAAGGATTAGAACAAAAAGTAACAACCAGGTCAATGTGAACTTCTAAGTCAAAGAAAAGACAGTTAGCATGCATACCAGGCGGTATGGATGGCATTCCTGAAGGTGCTAATAGGAGGTCCGCACGTTTGTTTTCTTCCGAATTCCTTGGAGGGGTTGGGACTGAGATCAAATTTTGGAAAAGGAAAGAAAGAAATAGGTGCAATTTAAACTCGAATCTACTCTTATCTAATAGATGTAATAAAGGAAAACACTATTTGTATTTCAAATGAATTATAAGGAAGACATGATTGGAGGAAGACCAAACGGGAATGAAGTATTTATATTCAACTAGTCACCTTTACAAAAATGGGAAATGCGCATACAGCATACTGTAAACAATAGATTTTGGGGCATGAACTCCATTGAGTGATCTATTTCCTTAATGAAATTTCTTGGTGAAGATTAAGGTGCACTAGGGAGGATAGCTGGTGAATTTTGTGATAAATTACTAGCAGTTGATTCAATTCCAAACATATGCATACTTGACAAATTTTTTATTTGCAAGAAAATTATAGGTGGCAGCACTAAGCAAGTGAATACCTAGCTCTTGAGCAACTGAGGGTCGATTTGAGACTGCATTGTTAGAAAACAAAAATGCATAATCAAGCAACCTTAATAAAAATTACCAATTTACATTAACAGTTCATGGAAGTTACTATTTGGATGGATCTCAGAGATTGGTGCACTGCTTGTCATTGATGCCCTTAGATGGACTGGACTAGCTATACTTTGCATTGTTGAAGGAACCTCTGAAGAAATTGCTGGAGATGGAGATACATTATACGCTGAAATAAAATAAAATCTAAGAGCTTTTTATACCAAATTCAAATAAACCAAGCAACTGACTGCACATTATCGAGGCATAAGATAACAACACACTTGGAGAACCAAGTTGAATAGCTTTCAGTTGTCTAAGATTCAGAGGATTATATAATCTTATGTCCATGGAACTTAATCTCCTTGGATAATTCCTTAACAAAGCATCCTTCCCTAGAAGAAGCATGAGTTAAGGATCGAGAGTGAGAATCCATTTCAGCATAGTGATTAGGTCCAATCTGTGACAGTAACTTCAGTTAGATCATACAAGCTTAGCACATACTTGATGAAGGCCTATTTCCAAACAATTCCATACATGTTCAGATCGACAAAAGCATCCAAACTTGATCAAAATTCTATGACTCCTCTACTCCATATCTAAAATTAGCAAGACCCAATAAAGATGAGCTAAATGTATTCAAACTTCTAACCATTAGCAGTCCACAATTGGAATTCCTGAAGTTTAGAATACATCCCTTAGACTATCAAGAACCTGATAATTTAATCAACTGAACCATAACTTAAAAAGTAAAGCTCATGGCTTTACCTGCAGATTCTTCAGCCGTGCAAATGAAGCCAATGACACAGAGCTTTACCAGCTGAAAAATGGCTTCGACCACCAACCCCATCCCATAAAGCACCAAACCTCGAGAACCTTCAGCACAACGTCCTCAATGACGATGAGGAAATCCCATAGCAATCAAGGAAATAGCTAAGAATGAACTTTTCCCAGGAAAGAAGAAAAGTTGAAGCGATAACAAAAGGAAGGTTGCATTAACAAAGCCTCACAACCAGTGCAAGGAAAGCAAGCTGTGAGAAACCCAGAGTATGTTTGGTGAAAAGAACCCAGGAATATCTATAATCCGTGAACTTAAAACTCCAAAGTTGGCAGAGCTCAGATATTCCTTCGCATGTAGCAACGTTGTCACTGACATGACTTACTATGAAACATTGAAACGCAGTTAAAACCCGCCAAGACCAGGAAACAATAACAAAAACATAAATCAAACAAAGATAAAAATGGACATAAACCAACATAAGACACCCACCTTTACAATGTAACAGCCAACTTTACGACGCATAACAGTTAGGGGTAGTTTAGTGGGGAGACAGATGGAGAGAGGGCATTGTTTAGTGACATTTTTTAAGAGATAAAAAGTTGACTTTGCTTTTAAGGGTGGTGTGTTAATGGGGATATAATGAAACTTTTTAACATGGTGGGTAATGGAATTTGTGGGGCTTGTTTAATTGGTTGCTTAGACCCATTGAGTCACAATGACTTTTTGAGAGTGAGGTGTTGCTTGTGTCAACGGAAGATCAGATGAACGAACAGCCGACGTCAGTCACTGTTGGATTGCTTGGTCACAATATCATGATCGACGTATGTTTGAGTGGCTGTAATCCTTGACACACTATGGTTAAATCCTGTGTAACACGGTGAGTTTGACATGGTAACTGTACTTATATTAACTACACCATCTTCAAATAGCTTATCAGTTAACATTTACTGCTTAATCCTTCTTCTGTGGCGATAGTTCTCAGCGCACACTTTTGCCATAAAACAATTTCTTCTAAGAAATGATTTTTATTCTAAGAATTTGGATTCTCAAAAACAAATCAATATCTTTGTCTCCACTTCACTTCGATTTGGTACTAAACTTTGTTTCTATGTCCTGTCCTTGTAAATTACGTTTCTCTCATTATCATTTTCTTGTAGGCTAGGCTAGTACGTTGCCATTATTAAAACTCCAAACTTGGGTCCTATCCATTATTAAAACTTGAAGTAAAAATAATTTTTTTAATTTATGTCTACAGAAGAAAAAGAAAAGCCTTTTTTCCTGGCATTCGTGGTTTAGATTTAGCATGCTATGTTTCGAGATTTGAACCAAAAATAAAAAAATAAAACTACCATATAATGATATTAACTTACGAGCTGAGAAATGTTTGCTTTCATTTTAATTTTTAATTTTTTTCAAATTTAATAAAAATTTTATTTATCTCAACTTTCAGTTTTTGACTCTATTAATTTTCATATTTTTTGAGAATTATAAGATATTTTTTTCATAATCTGATTTATTATCGATTAAACAATTACATATATATTAATTATTATTATGAATAATTTTATTTAATATTATTTATTTAATTATTGTTAATTATATTTAAAATATCTTCAAAATATATAAACTTCAAATACTTTAATAATTACAAAATATATTAACAAATAAATATTAATTTAATATTTAATTATCTATTTAATACAATTTAATAATTTTAGCAAATGATTTATAGGAAAATAATATATAAAAATTAAAATTAAATTATTTAATTCATTTATTTATGAAAAATAATTTATCTTTAGATTTTATATAATATATAATTGTTACCATTAAGAACATATAACTGCTTTAATATTAAAAACTAAACAAAATTTATTTTTATTTTAAAATAAGAAATAAAAAAACCACAAAAAAAAGCAAAACATAAAAATCTCACATAGTCTACCTATCAATTACGTACAAATTTTATATATAGTAGGAGATAATGTTCATTTACTTGGACATGATTATTACTCTTACCTTCATCGGACCCACTACGACAATTTTACGTTTGTGTAGGTATGCATCTAACACATCATAATCATTTTCTTTTCCTTTTACATATCCCCTAACGACTTTGCTTTCTTTTACTTCTGCTAAATATGAAAGTCAACGTTCTTTACTTAGACACGCGCCCGCACTGGCTTGGATGTTCGAAACCCAACTCTCAAGGAACCTTTATTCATAAGATCCATGTTGAAATAATGAAATGGAAAACGTATTCATTAATTGGGCCCATTTAGCAGCTTTTGGTGCCCTCACACTTTGCTCTGCCATATGAACAGATCTGACCTGTTTACATATTTCATTCAAAGAGACGCACGAATTGTGCCTACGAATCTGAACTCAAACATAATTTGAAAAATGAATAAGTTAACCCAAACTAGAGCAATCTGAGCATACCCACAATGTCCGAAACAATTTGTTGGGCGAAATTTGAATAGTTTAACCTCAAAATCAATCCAAATCTAATCCGAAGATGACCAATTCAACTTGTCAAAAGTGCAATAGGACTAATTTTCTATTTGGAGATACGAGCTAAATTTAAATCTGTGTCAGAAGCCCGACCAAGATATAACTTTTTCCGGCCAGGCCAATTTGAGCTCAGGCCATATTGCCATTCTATCCAACTTACAATCCCCTCCTTAAAATTAATTGCAAAAATGGTCAGACAAGCAGCACAGTATGTTACATATTCAGTGGTAAAAGAGAACTAGATGCCAAATGTATAAACTTGAAAAGATGAAGTGTTAAATGCCAAGTGGCTCGACGTGCTCAACCCCTAGATCATAGCATCACAGGCAAAGGGGCACTTTAATTTGCTAGGTCTGGCAAAGTTTCACAGTTTCCACTATATGTATGATACCAGTAGGGGAATGCATTGGACGTCATGGAACTGGAGCTAGTCCATCAGTGGATGAATTATCCTTATTAATGCCCCAAAGGCATTTATGTTAGAAATGGAGCTAAAAGATCATAGGTTATAAGAATCAAGGCAAGGAAGTACCTCACCAGAGTAGAACAAACAGGGACATATGGTAGCACACTTGGTTCTACACTAGATCATGAAGCTTGTTCTAGCATCAGTTTGTCAAAATCATCTATTTGGATCAACTTCTTCAAAACGTTTCTTGAATTCCTCCGTCATTTTTGTCTCTTCTTCTTTGCTAAGCGTACACTTTCTCCAATCAGCTCTCTCAGGCATGTTTAGTAACCCTGCTAAAACCTGTAAAATGTTTCCTCTTTATCCCAGGTGGGCTTACAAACATTCATTTAAACCAAACTAAACATGTAATAATCATGATTATTATTGAGCTGACAACATGTGGCATCAGCAAATAGTGTAGGCAGTCCGTAACATGGTTCATTCTGGTTCCCGGTTCAAGTTATTTTAAAATTTATTTTGGGTAAATAGTTCCAGGGTTTATTGTAAACATCACGGTTCAACTCTTTCCCCGGATAAAAATTTATTTTCAAATGGATTATCTGAAAACCAATCAGTGGGCTTAGCCGCAGTCAGCTACAAAAACTTAGGTTTCTGTTAAGCATTACCATTTGCCACTCACAGTAACAAATTTAAACAGGAGTTTTGCATAATGTGAATTATTAAACATTTCAAGACATTCACTAGTCCGCAAGAATTATTTATTAGTTGAGAACAACAAAGGCAAACAGATATTGGGGAGCCTCAACAATCAACAATAAATGTGGAAACTAATTAGTTTAACCTCTACATATAATTAGGGAAACTCTAGAGATTAACCATTTCTGATAGAGAGTTTGTAAGTTTGGAATGAAAACAGTTCTGCAATGTATCAGAAACATAGCTTACCTCTCGTCCAAATTGGACAGGAAAACTCTCACTTTCCTCAACTGAATGTAATAGAATAGTACCTCCCGGAAGTTCCACATAGAATAAATTATAGTTCTTATCAAACTGTTCCCTCAGCCATTTTCTCCCATTAGAATTATCACTGACTACAAAAGAAACATTTGAATTAGGATCAAAGCAAGACATGTTAGACATGATGTATAAGCCATCATCAAGGTTGCTAAGTTGAAAGTATATCAACCCAAAAAACTTGGACCTAAAATTAAAGTAAGATGGAACTTGATTTCCAATTTGGACTCTAAAACAAAGCAAGAGCATAAAAACAGGATAGGGGAACAATGTCAAACAAATACAATAAATATGCATTCAAGCTGGAAATGCATAACTTACATTTCATAGTTGTAAATTTAAAGCTCAGCCTCTTAGCAGCCAAGTGAAAGATATCATCAATGGCAGCCACCCTGGATGATGGAACAGGAATGGACTGTGGGAAAAGGAAAAGGAGGATATAATAAGCAAAAGGACAAAAAACTAACCACAATAAGCTGATAGGAATAGTGCCATAGTAAAAATCATGGGCATCAAAAAATGTCACCACTTTCTTAAATGTTTGTATCTGTAATTCAAAATAGAGAAGCCACATGCCTCACTGTAATTTTCGACAAAAAGACAATGATAAGATGAAGCAATTATTCCATACAACAAAAAGCATTTCAATACACTTTTGGTTTTCTAAAGTTCAATACATTACATGAGTAAACCACAGTATGCAGAGCGCAGAAAACAGAAAGAATAGAAATGCATTTCTTGTAAATTCAGCAGATTAACAAATTCAAACATATAATGAGTGTTTATTAAAAAAATATGTTTTACCTGGAGATTAGCATGAGTGCCACGTCTGGCAACCCACTCAAAGAAAACAACATCATTTCCTTGGTTTTTAAAATATAACTTCAGACTACTCTGGAATCTAACCAGCTCAGGGTCACATTCTTCAGGGAGAGAGAGGGTATTAGGTGAATGCTCAATTGGTACTAATAAAACATGGTCTTGAACAAGGGGACCTTTAGCCAGGGCACAGTAGTAACTTTCTCCTATGCTAATGACAAGATGCAACTCCACATTGGGGCTTGACAAGCAAAACCAACACTCTTTTGACCTGTCGCAGATCACATGTTATTCTCTCATATACCTTTCTATCAAACCAGTAAAATGAAAAGCAGTGGAATTAACAAGAATATCTATTTGGTAGAGATTAAAAGTTAAAAAAGAAAAAAAAGGAAAAGAATGACTCAAGAGTGTTATATAGCAAATTGAGAAGAACCTTTAATGACCAGTCAATTAATATCTGGACCAAAATGTGCAATCATGGCAGTACCCAACAACTATGCACTTAAAAACGAACCTTTTAGCATCTTTCAAACCATATCTCCTGTGAGAGTGACTCTCACCTTCATCTTGTAAGCTGTGCTTAAAGGAGCAATCTGGGCCCCTTTCACATTTACCCTTAATAAGAAAATCGATACAAACACCTCTCAAATATTGCTCCCTGCCATCCATGTCATGCTGAAAGCTGCACTTCTCTCCGCGTGGACAGGAACCAGAATATATAAATTTGAAACATGGCTTATCTCCATCCCCGGTTCCAGATTTCTGCCGCTTTTTGGAGACATCATATCTCCAATATTGTGAATCAGATAGATCATCATTAACTCTCTTTGTGATCTCTTTCTGTTGAGCCTTTGGCTCTGTGGAGGTGTATGGAGATGAGGTAGTGTTTGGAGGCTTTGTGCTAATCTCAGAAGCCGACATAGTAGATGCCGGGGTAGGAGAAATTGCATGAATGAATTTCTGAGAAGCAAGAACACGAAAGAGATATAGGTATGTCAAATTCAGGGAATAACATTGAAAGCTAGCAGAATTATTTCCAAACTGAAAGAGAAAACAATGTTCATAAGACAAATCAGGATCTTCTATGCCCGGTTCTCCCAGGAATTTATGTCAACACAGTTAATAAAAAGATAAACAGAATCATGCGTATCACTGAGAAATCCCTATTAGGAAATAGCTAACCTGTTTATCCTTATTCCCAACAGAAGCTAGACCCAAGAAGCGGGTGACATGGACAGCACCATCATTAGAGTAAGGTTCACGAGCATAAAATATACCCTTGGTACCAGCTATATGATACCTACAGCAAGAAACACTCTTTTAACAGGAAGTATTGATGCCAGACTCTATCTCATGACAAGGACACCCGTGGTCTACTCTTCACAAAGTAAGAGAAGCAGTTCACATAATGGCTATTAACATTACCTAAAAAAAACAGTGCCCAAACATGACATACCGTGGCTTGATCTCTGCTACTAACACAGACACAGCTGAATTACAACCTGTCGAATCAGAGGCTCCTGCCGGAATATCAGATATAGAAGCCCTGTTCGTGACCCCACTCGGCCATTCATTAGTGTAACATATTAAGGAAATCAATCAAACACAAACACTAACAAGCATTTGAAATAGAAAGACCCAACTGTTAGAAGACGCTAGCTAGCTTCTTTTCTCTTAAGGAAGGATATGTAAGAAACAGGTCGACAATCCCAGGCTCCTCTGCCAATGCTCGCAATGCATCAACATCGTCCTGACTATACACTCCGAATTGTTGACCATCCCATGACTCCTTCCCAGACAAGTACATAACCGACAAACCTAATGCATAAAGAACATTTAGATTCTATAAAAGCATAACGCCCAAATAACTCCCTCCAAAACCCTAACCAACTTGAATAACAATAGTAAATCGACTAGTACCATGAAGAGTAAACTTCCCGCTGCCTCTGAGCCAATATAGATTATCACAAATCCTTAAGCCGTCCATTTTAAATCCTAAGTTAGCGGAGTTTCTAGAAGCAGCGGAGAGGACTTTAGGAGCACCGACGCCATAGTCACCGATAAAATAAGTAGGGATAGGAATCGGAGAGCGGCCATCGACATAGTCCATGAACTCCTCAAGCCTCTCCTCCGAGTCCGGGAAGAATTGGCCGACGCAAAGCAGCGCATCGAAAGGTCCGGCTGATTTGTTCACCTGAAAATTTTACTAAACTAGCGTTAGTGAAGTTTAGGTATCTAAAAAATTAGAAAGTGATAGTGAGAGAGAGAAGCAGACTGATAGAACACGCTTGAAGAGCTGGCCGAGTCGGCCCAATACGTCGCCGCAGAGGAGGATCCTCGGAGGAGCCATGAAGCTCAAAGTGCTTGGTGAAAAAACTCGGGAGAGAGAGAGAGCGAGGGAAGAGGGAACAGTTCGAGTAACGGAAGTAGCAGAAGTGGGCTTTGTTTAAAATTATATGTTTAGATGAGCCCACGCCTAGATTTTATATATTCTTTCGGTATTCTCTGGAGTTCTAAATTAATGAGCTAATATTTATTTAATTTTAAAATCAAAATTTTTAAAAATATTTTATAACTAAATTTAAAATATATTTAAGTAACTATCAGATTATAAAATATTTTTATTTCTCAAACTTATTCAATTTAAATTAGTTATCAAAATTTAAAATCATTAAAATTTTAATTTTAAATAATATTGTTATATTTAATGATTAAACATATATTAACAAATTTTAGTTTATAAATAATTTTTAAATTTTATTTATTTAATTATTAACTTAATAATCAATAACAATTAATTAAATATATCTATTTAATAATAACTAAATAATTAGCTAATATTTATTTAATAAAATTTTAATTTATGATTAACTAAAAAATTATGTAATTAACTTATATCATTCTTAATGCTAGTTAATAATAAAAATAAAAGTATATATTTAATTAATGGCAAATTAAATTGTGAAAAATAAAATAGAAAATAAATTTTGGTTTTTATATTTTAAAAAAATGAAAAAATTAAAAGAAGTCAAAACTAAATATAGAGATGAAAAATTAACCAAACATGTATTTTCTTAAGTTTATAAATGAAAATGGAGAATTAATCTGCAGTAAAGTGAAACAGACCTTTAATTTTCACTGGAATTAGTGACTTTGGTTGTAATGCAAATTTTGGGTACATCCAATTCTCTGTTCCAATTATTTTGCTTCAATCTTATTCTATTAGATCTCATCTATATATTTATATAAGGTTTATATAAATATATATATGAAATTATTGCTTAATTTAAATGAACGGTGACGGTTGACAACCTGCTAAAATAATAAGTACTTATTCTCAATAAATACTTATGTATTTGAGATTGCTATTTTGGTAACTGCTGAAACGTGAAAATAGCTGTTTGGTAAGTACAGTTGCGATTGCTGAAAAAAAAATGACTAAAAAATCTATTGATTTAATAAACTATTAATTGTTGTATAAATAATAAAAAATATATTATTGGTCATATAAATTTAAAATTATAAATAATAAATATTAAATAAAAATAAAAATAAATTTAGTAAGTAAAATATTTCATAAAAATATATTATAAGTCATATTAATTAAGAGTATAATGAAAAATAATAATTGTAGTGAAGGTTATTAATGGAAAGTAAAATTTTTATCGCAGAGGTAATTTCCTACCGCAACTCTCTTTCTGCTTAATAATTTTTGCGGTGAAATCACACTATTTTTTAACCTCCAATTATTTACCGAAGATTTAAACATATGGCTACTTTTAAAAATTGTAATAAATAAATATTTATTTCCATCACATTGCAGATCTAACAGGACCTTATATGTACATGTGATTATATGAAATATGACGAAATCTTATCCCATTTCGGGTAACTTCCGCATGTGTAAAAATTTATTTCGTATGCCTTTGCTTTTAAAAAAGTTATGACGTGATTTAAGACTCTGTTTTTTCCTAGAAGATGGTTGTCCTTAAAAATATATTTCGACTTACCACTTAAAGTACACATTTTCTAAAGAATTAGACTTTTAGGTTTAATTTAGTCTAATCAAATTTTAAATTTCTTATTTAAGATCATCTTTTTATTATTAAAAACTATAAATAATATTTTTTAAATACAATTAAAGGTTGAGTTTTAAAATAGATCAAAGTATATAGTTTAAATCTAAATTTTATTCAAAATTCAAAACTTTTAAAAAAGAATGCAATATCAACTACAACATCTATTGAGAGTCTCGCTTGATAGTGAAATTTAAAGAGATCCAATAATAAATAGTCTTATTTTTATATGATAAAAAGGTTGTTTTAATAGACTTATATGTAATGTAAATTAATAATAATACAAAATAAAAAAAACATGTATAACTAAACATATAAGATTATGTAACGCCATGCATATAGAATACGGTAAAGATTAATAGTACAAGATAAAAAAACACAAATAAATACACTCATTAGAACAAAAGACGATATTTACAAGAATAAATAATACTAGTCAATACAATAAAATAAATAAACTAAGTAACTAACTATTTAGGCTAAATAGTTCGAAGACAAGTACTATTTAATTAAAATATTGAGATTATCCGTAAACAAATGACTTGAAGAAAAAAGTTTAGAGAACGATAAATACCTCTTTACATGAGATTCTTTATTCATATTCTACTATATCAAAGTTTTTTATTGTAGACTTTATCCTCGTTAAATTCTAACAAAGTTGCATCATTCTTAATTACTTCACCTTAGTTCTTTTTAAGACTATTTTTTCCTCTTAGAATATCGAAGTACTATTTTCTTGCATTTTTAATTAGAATATCAGGATGTTTCCTTTTAATATGTTAAAGCTACTTAAGTTTCGTCTCTCTTAATTTATCATTAATACTGACAACCTCTAAAAAAATACTCAATTTAACGAATGAGCTCAAATTGTTTTCTTAATTAAAAAAGGTAAGGAACTTTATATTCATAGGGAAGCTTCTTGTCTGTTTACTGGGTTCTCCTCTTCACACTCTACTCTTTGTTTTTCGACTATCTGGGAGCATTCATAGTTGTAAGCGACCGGCCATAGAAAGGCATTTCGAACTCCAATTCTGAATCTTCCTCCTAATCGTCTCCTTAAGTGGTTTGAAATCTGAATATCTATGCTTTATGAAGTTGACTGGTATTCCAAGGTATGTAAAATGTAATGGAAGTACTTTTATACCTGCAATGATAGAAAACCACTGGCATTTTGTGTTGCATTATCAGACAAGTAAATCCCACTCTTTTGATTATTTACTTCCAGCCCCGAAATGTTTGTGAAAATTCTTAGAGCTGTAACTAACGAAGTAATGGAGTGATGATAAGCTCTTGAGAATAGGAGTAGATCATCTGCAAAATTCAGATTTAGAATTTCACAGTTCTTGCATTTGGAGTGAAATTTGAAAAAGGAGCTCCTCTCTATAACCCTGATAATCAAATCTGCTCACAAATTATAGGAGTGGTGACATTGGATCCCTTTGACGCAACATTCTAGCCCCTTTGATTTTGTTGGAGGGTTCACTGTTGATTAACACATTGTAGGAGACTCTGGTTATGCGTTATTCTACCCATTTTATAATGTTACCATATTTTCCTTTCCCGTCATGAGGCACGTTGCTTTTGTATGTATGTACTGTTCCTTGTCAATTTCTGTAACTAGACCTTTTCCTTGTTAAAAAGGATTAGGATCCTCCCATTGTAATGGGCCATTTAGTAGGCAAAAATTGGAGAATGCAACTTCTATCCCTCCTAAATCCTAATCCTCGTTTCTAAAATTCCAATAATATCCAACTTGAAATCACCAATTGGAATGCTGCTATAATCATGCTTCCATCTCAGAAGAAGATTTTTTCTTCTTTTTAATGGGCTTCTTTTTGTTAGACGCCACGAAATCTCCTTTGTTAATCTCTGAGCTCACTTCCTCATTACTGTCTGTACTGCAGGACGTGTTATCTCCCATGAAAACAACCTTCTCTTTTCCTTTACTACGAACCCTGTTCTGTTCAACATTTTCCTGGATAGACTATTTTTTGTGTCCATGTCTGGTTTATTGCTTTTTTTTATTGTTGATTTTTCCCCATATAGCCTCCTTGGTTATGACTGTCTCCACCTTCTCTTGAATCACATATGAAGTCAATTCTTCAAAATCCGCAGTTTTGAAAGTTCTTCTCGTGGGCTTCCAAACTCTTTTAACTTGTGCCTCTGGCTTCCAGGCTTATGAGACTTTAAAAGCATCCTTCACTAATTTCATATCTTCATTTAGTCTCATGAACGGGATTTCTATAAGAAGATCCCTCGTTGCCTCCACAAGCACACGTACCCTTGCAAAATTGATTCTTCTAATTTCTGTCGTAGCATGGTCTGGACAGATCGGCTTGCCACTATAATTAGCTAGATAACTTTAACCTTTCAGTGGTCCAATACTCAGGCGGAACTCTATAAATACACATCCAAATAGGTATGTTAGATGTTTGGATTTTATCCAAAACTAAAGTGGGTTTCCAATTTTGCAAAAATAAAGGCTTGTTATAAATGTGCCGTGGTCCAGACTCACTTACCTTAAAGGCAGCCTCTTTGTTTCCAAATTTGAAGAAAAAGATATCCTCTTTATTCACCAACACCTCTGTGAGGCTATGCTGTCTTCAATTAGCAAATGCCCAAGCCTTCATTGTAGTTGTAGGAAAGGTAACTTTTTTATCCATGAAATAACCTATGACAGTTGTTTTGTATCCGATTTTGATTGTTACCTGTTGTTTCAAATGAAGGTAGAGCTGCGTGAGGTTGGTTGGGTGTGAGGTTAGGACATTCTACCAGGTTAGAGTCATTAATTTCCAATGGGTTCAAAGCCCTCGTGGGTTCATGGTGGGTTCTTACAGATAGGGTAGTCCCTCGGCAGTGTTGGGTGTTGGGTGATGGCTGAAGCCTGGTGTTGGAAAGAGTTACAGGCTTTGTTTGGATGAAATACTTGTGACCCCAAGCAAAGGGAGAAATCTTTACCAGGGAAGAAGTGGACAATGTAATTATGGTTGTGTTTGGAGTACTTATTCACTCTAATTTTTAAACGCAATCGCATGTTTAGATCTACAGTAAGCAACTAAAGATTGGAGAAAAATATGGTACTACGCATAAATCAATAAGTAAAAAGAAAGTTGTGGTAAAAATTTTACTTTCCATTAATAACTTTCACTGTAAGTATTATTTTTCATCATACTCTTAATTAATATGACTAATAATGTATTTTTATGAAATATTAAATTTATTAAATTTATATTTTTTTATTTTAATTTAATATTGTATTATTTGTAATTTTAAATTTATATGACTAATAATATATTTTTAATTATTTATATAACAATTAATAGTTTATTAAATCAATAAGTTTTTTAGTCATTTTATCTCTTTTCAGCAACCGTGTAACACCCCATTACCCTAGGGTACGTACCGGGACCCCCGTAGGTCATTCCAACACATATCCTAAGATAACGGAGCGTTACGTGCAATTACTATAGAACTCCACATGGCATCACATACATTGAAACA
>JANIIA010000009.1:3108314-3119836 GCA_027478495.1 Erythroxylum alaternifolium | reverse complement strand
AGATTAGTTTTCTAACTGTCCAATGATAGATAGTATGAAATTTTTGGACATTGGAGTTGAGAGAAATGATTATTAGAAGTTTGGGAGGTTGCCTAGGATGGACTTTTGGGACAGCTGCTTTGGTTTGAACTTTCGACCCATTTGTGGGCAAATTTTGTTTTTGAGGTCTTCATAGAAGTTGTAGATCTAAAAGTCTTCTTTCCAACAGTCTTTAAATGACCTTAATCCGATACTTATATTGAAACTTATGCCTTTTTTCTAACACAGGTCTGAGAAAGAAAAGCAAAGGAGGAAGTCGCAATCGTGACTTTGCTGTCTTTCGCGCAGAGTAGCGATCACGACTTTGCGGCCACGCCGCAGGTCTAGTCGCGACTGCGACTTTGCTGGTATTCCCAAACCTGAACAGCTCTCACTCTTTTGATCATAACTTTGTCGTCCAACCTTTAAATGATTTGATTTTTAAAGCATTAGATTCCTACCACATTTCTCTACCCCTCCATAAAATTTTATAGCTTTTGGTATTGATTCGAAAAAGATTGATTGAATCAAAGTGAGAGGATCGGTTGGAAGAGTGTGAGTTGGATATTTTTACTGAGCATACTTTAGTATTTTGATGATATCATGATTTGTAGAGCTTCAAATGAGATGATTATTGTTTCTAAATAAGCTAGAGACATAGATCTAAAAATTATCTGGAGGAATCTAATTTTATTTTAGTCCCTAAGACTTTCAATTTCTGGAGTGAAATTGGGTATAGTGTACTGTTCAGCTCAAAAATAGTCCGAAAATGTTTGGGCTATAACTTTCAGATTTTTGAACCAAATTGAATGATTTCGGTGTCATTAGAGACTTAAGACAATGGGGAACAAATGTTCTAAAGAGATCCAATTGAAATTATAATTTTAGTTTTCCCAAAATCTATTTGGAAATAGGAAAAGTGAGTTCTTGTTGATGATTTCCTAGTGTGGGCATGCCACCCTTATGGGATGCACGTCCAGATGTCACTTAAGACGTCGAGCATGTGACTCATAAGGGTGGGGTCCCAACACATATACATATGTGCATCATTAAATACATATGTAATTAAGAAAATTTGTAATGTGTAAATCTGTGTGTGTATTGCATGGTATAGAAGCGCAAATAGAACAACTGCATCTAGACATTGTTAGGACGTCAAGGCAATAACTATTTGGAGCGTACTATGAGTAACCTAAACATTCTCACTAAGATTGTTTGTATTTAATAACTTCTCAATTATCGAACCACTATTTATGTGAATGTGAAAAATGCAAGACATTAATGGTCTGAGGAGTTTAATATTTGAAATCATATAGGAAGTGCTTCATTGAATGTGAATATGAAATAATAAATGTTCTCAACAATTATTTTGAATGTCAAACTTATGTCTGAGGAAAATGTGAAAGTGAATGTGGAAACTGAATAAAAGTGATTGATTACATATATGTGATTTTGTTGCATTTCATTACATGATATGCATGATTAGATAAAGGCAGTTATAATTGAAGTAGCCAACGAAAAAGAGCTTAAGCTCAGAATGTGTATAAGAGCCACAGGCTCAATATGTAAAATGAGCCCGATATTCCTAATAGATATGGGACAGTTATCAATGAGCCCGTTATTCACGATAGATACGGGACAATTAAAAAGACACTCAATCCCAACAAAATAACAACTGAAAGTGAGTCATATGTGCATTGCCTATACATTTTGATATGTATGTTTTGAATGATTGAAATGGTTTATTTGAACTGTTCTAAATGAGAAATGTGAAATAAGTGAACAAAATTTTATTTGATGCAATATGATGATTAGTGAAGTGATGTTCATTATATGGTGATATAAATTGTCTGTGAATTTCAAATGTAAATTGTCTATGTGAATTGACATGAGTGAGCACATCGATGATGGCTTGCTCACTGAGTTCACAAAGCTCATCAAAATTGCAACATGGTTTTTCAAGTACAAGAGAGGAGACCTAGCTTCTAAAACAAATTAGAAGAAACCTAGTATTGCATTTCGGACTCAAAAAATGGCTCAAAGGTCGGTCAGCTAAGAATGAAGAGTTAGATAAAGTTTTTGTATAATTCCTCTTTCATATAGTATAATTTGTAAAAAAAAGCAGTATACTCTAATAGGCTTTTGATATTGTATATATGTACGGATCTTGTAGTGAAAAACTACATTGTAACTATGCTTTTATAAATGAAATGAGGAATTGAGTTTTAGATAATGTGTTATTTGTGTTTTAATTATGATGTCATATAAAATGGTGCATGTTCTTAAACGCCCACAGGATGTCAAGTAGATGCCCCGTAGAAGTGGGGTTTTATAATTTTTGGTATCAGAGCATGGTTTGCCATCCATAGGGATATATAGGAACATTAGACATGGTATATAGTGAGAAACTCGGATAATAATCGCTACTATTATCTATTATAGGTCATCTGCCATAGGTGATCAAGTTAGACAATTAGCTGACCTAGAGTTTTTAGGAGCTAGTAGAGAGTCTTCTGTATCTTAACCTGAACGAATGCCTCCAAGAATTCCTAAGAGAAAGCAAAGAAGCTATGATAAATTGAGAAAGCAGGGGGTTGTGGACTTATACGTAAGTACAGACCCTGCTGAGGCCGAAGGATGGTTAGAGAGAACTGAGAGGATATTTGATCAGATGAACTGCAAGTCAGACGAGAAGTTTAATTATGCAGTCTCATTACTACAAGGTCCAGCATACTAGTAGTGGAAGATTGTCCTAGGCAATACCACTAGACCTTGTGGATTGAAGTGGGAAGACTTTTTAATGGTCTTTAAAGAGTTATATGTCAAAGATTTATCTAGATAGAAAGATGAAAGACTTTTTAGATCTGAAGCAAAGTAGTCTCACAGTAGCAAAGTATGAAATATGGTTTAATGAACTAATGGGGTATGCTGCTGCCTTGATACCAAATAAGGAGGATAAATGTAGAAGTTTTAGAGATGGGTTGAATATGGAGATTAGGACGAGGCTAGCTATAAAAAATGTGAGCAGTTTCTCTTAGTTAAGAGCAGCCTTGATCTGAATAGAACAACTGTTAAGAGATGGCCAAGGGGCATACAGACAAGAGTTTAGAATGAAGAGACAGGGTGAGTCTCAGGTCAATTCTGGTAAAAGGTTTAGTAAGCGCCAGAATAGATCATTTTGATCACCGACTTTATTAAGACAGCCAAGATTCAAACAGAGGGGCAGTTTTATGTAGTCTAATAGTGGTAGAGGTCCAGTATCTAAGCAGATGCAACAACGTGAACATTATGGAAAGAAGCATAGTGGAGAATGCTAGAAGTTAACAAGAGCTGGCCTTTGTTGTGGCTCCTATAAGCATGAGATTAGAGAATGTCTCGTAATTTTCGGGGCACATTTTGGAATGAGAAGAGGAGTAGTAACTGAGACAACTGTCTAGCAGAGCTGAGTTAGTAGCTTTGGACAGAGAAGCAGAGGTAGAGGCAGAGTGAGTTCAGGGAGTCCTACTGTCAGGACTGATGTGTGAAGCAACAAAACATAGTCTTAGGCCAAATTCTGTGCTATAACCAGAAAGGAGGCTCAAAAATCCCCAGATGTTTTGCATTACTAGATCCAGGATCTACGCATTCTTTTATCGCACCGCATCTAGCATCAAAGCTGCATTGTAATACATAAATGTTGAAATATGGATTAGAGGTGAGTACACCGATAGATAGTACTATAGTAATTGGTGAAGTCTGTAAACGGTGTATGATTCGAGTGAATCAGGCAGCGTTAGAAGCTGAATTAATTTTATTAAAATTAAAGGAGATAGATATTATTCTAGGTATGGATTGGCTCACTGCTCATAGGGTTGTAATGAACTGCTACACTAAGGAGGTAATATTAGAATCTCCTAATTAGCTGAGAGCAATATTTTAAGGTGTTAGTTAAGCAGTGTCAGCTAAACTGATCTCATTTATGAGAGCTTTCAGACTGATCCAAGGTGAATGTAAGGCTTATCTGGCCCATGTAGTTAATACCCATACTGAGCTGATGGTACAGGATGTTCTTATTGTTAGGGATTTCTAGGATATGTTTCCTGCTGAGTTATCTGGTTTACCCCCAGATAGGGAAATATAGTTCGTTGTTGACTTAGTTCTAGGTATTGCTCCTATATTTATTCCTCTATATAGGATGGAACCTATAGAACTTAAGGAACTCAAGGCTCAGTTACAGGAATTATTGGATAAGGGTTTTATTAGACCAAGTGTGTCACCTTAGGGAGCTCCAGTCTTGTTTATGAAGAAGAAAGATGGGACTTTGAGGTTATTGATTATAGGCAACTGAATCAAGTGACAGTGAAGAATAAGTGCCCGTTACCAAGAATTGATGACTTGCTTGATCAGTTATAGGGAGCTTAGGTATTCACTAAGTTAGATTTGAGATCAAGATACTATCAGTTGAAGATAACAGAGGCTGATGTACTAAAGAGTGCATTTAGAACTAGATATGGGCACTTCAATTTTTTATGATGTCGTTTGGGTTGACGAATGCCCCAATTGCTTTTATAGCTTTGATGAATAAGGTATTCAAATCTTATTTAGATTGTTTCATGATTGTGTGACATTTTGGTGTATTCAAAAAGTAGAGAGGAGCATGTTGAACATCTGAGGTTAGTCCTATAGATTATAAGAGAGAAGCAATTGTATGCTAAGTTCAGTAACTGTGAATTTTGGCTTAATCAAGCAGTGTTTTGGGGGAATATAGTGTCTGGACAAGGCATACAAGTTAATCTAAAAAAAGTAGAAGCAATGATGAAATAGGAATCTCTGAGAAATGTGTCAACGATCTGGAGCTTTCTAGGATTCGTTGGTTACTATCGAAGGTTTGCCAAGGGGTTCTCATTAATCTCAGCCCCTTTAATAAAACTTCTGAGGAAGAATGTGCTTTTTCGATGGAATGATGAATGTTAGAGGAGTTTTGAGGAACTAAAGCACCGGTTAACTACAGCACCAATGTTAACTATTCCATCTAGATCTGGAGGTTATGTGGTGTATAGTGATGCGTTACACCAGGGATTAGGATGTGTTCTGATGTAGCATGGTAGAGTGATTTCATATGCATTGAGACAGTTGAGATCTTATAAGTTCAATTACCCAGTACATGATATATGTAGTGGTATTTGCTCTGAAGATTTAGAGACATTATCTGTATGGAGAGACATTTCAGATATATATACTGACCATAAAAGTTTGAGGTATCTATTAAGTCAAAAAAAGTTAAATATCAGACAGAGAAGATGGATAGAATTACTGAAGGATTATAACTACACAATTGAGTATCATCTGGATAAAGCTAATGTAGTAGCTGATGCATTGAGTAGAAAATCCAATAGCAGTGTGGCTCAAATTCAGACATCGAGGTTACCGAGCCTAGTTCAATTAAGAGCATTGAATGTAAAGTTAAATTTGGGGCAGAATGAAGCATTATTAGCTATAATGAAACTAAGATCAGTTTTATATTACAGAATTAGAAAAGTTCAAAGCAAAGATTTAAAAATTATGAAGCTTATTGAGAAGTTAAGAGTGAATCTGAATTCTGAATTTGAATTGAGAAATGAGACACAATAGTTGAGGCAGAGACTATGTGGATAATTTAAGAAAAAAGATTCTGGAGGAAGCACATGTAGCAGCCTATACTATGCATCCTAGTACTACCAAGATGTATAACACACTAAAACATCATTTCTGGTGGCCAGGGATGAAGAAGCAAGTGGCTGACTATGTGGCTAAGTGTTTAAGTTGCCAACAGATTAAAGCAGAGCATCAGGCTCTAGTTGGTAAGTTACATTCATTGCCTATTCCAGAGTAGAAATGGGAGAGAATCACTATAGACTTTATTACGGGTTTGTCGAGAACTCCAAGGCAATATGATGTTATATGGGTTATTATGGATCGATTGACAAAGTCGGCCCATTTCTTACCAGTGAGAGAGACTAATACACTGGATCAGTTAGGCCGGAGATATCTGAATGAGGTAATAAGATTACATAGGTCCTAGTGTCCATTGTGTCGGATAGGGATCCTATACTTACCTTGAGATTTTGGAGAAGATTATAGATAACTATGGGTACGAAGTTGAACTTCAATACTGTATTTCATCCTCAAACAGATGGATAGAGTTAAAGGACAATTAGGACTATTGAGGATATATTCAGAGCTTGTGTATTAGAGTTTCAAGGAACATGGATCAGTATGTAGCTTTGATTAAATTTGTGTATAATAACCATTATCACAATAGTATCGGTACAACACCGTATGAGGTGTCATATGACAGAAAGTTTCGTTCGCCATTATATTAGGATGAAGAAGGTCTAAGGATAGTTGAAGGCCCAGAAATGATCCAAGATAAGGTTGATAAAGTGAAATTGGTACAAAATAGAATTAAAGTGGCACAAGATAGACAGAAGAGTTATATGGATCAGCACCGAAGAGATATGGAGTACTGAGTAGGAGATAGAGTGTTTCTGAGAGTGTCACCTTGGCAAGGAGTGCTGAGTTCAGTAAAAAAGGTACGCTCAGCCCTAGATATATTGGTCTATATGAGATTATCGAGAGAGTCGAACCATTGGCTTACAAGTTAACCTTACCAATTGAGATGTCTCATATACAAAATGTGTTCTGTGTGAGTATGCTCAGAAGATACCGGTCTGATTTGACACATGTATTACTGGCTCAAGAGATTGAAATTTTGAGTAATCTAAGTTATATTGAGGAACTGGTAAAGATAGTGGGATACCAGACGAAGCAATTAAGAAACCGAGTGATTGCATTGGTAAAATTCCTTTAGAAGAATCACTTGAGTGAAGAAGCTACATGGAAAACGGAGGAGCACATAAGGAATCAATGCCCCTACCTATTTGAACAACTAGGTAAGAATTTTGAGGACAAAATTTCTTAAGGATGGGAGAATTGTAATATCCCGTTTTTCCCATACTAAGGGCTAAAACCATAGATTTCTATTAATGAGAAATAGTATTTAGAAATTAGGATATGCATTTGTATACTCATGCATACCATTAACATGCACATGTAAATATTGATTGTAAACATTATAATGACTGTACATGCACTCAATTAACATATTTTGGGGTATAAATGATTTTTAAATGAACGTATTACGAATTATGAATGATATGTCGTAAATTCTGATTTGGTGAATTTTATGTCTTAAAAATATGTTAACAAATTATAATTGGTGATTTAGAATTTATTTGTTAAATTTGGGAGATTTATAAAATTATGTGTATTTTTGGACTAGAAAAAATGCCAAGCGGTAAGATAAATTGATTCATGGTAATAGAAATAAGTGACGAATGGCAATGGAAATAATTGACACATGGCTTTAGGATTTATTGACAAATGGTATAGAAAATTGGGTAACAAATAATGTAGAAACTGAGTGACAACGGACTGATTATTAAGAATTATGTGGTAGTGCATGTTAATAGCTAAGTAGAAAAATTGATTAAATGGTAAGTGTCATTTCTACCTTGCTAATTAAACCCATGACACTCTCACTTTGTATACCATCTTTCAATTTGTCTTTACAAGCTCGTCTTCTTCATTTTGTTCTCTCCATCTACGAAACTGTCACCAACCTTCACCATATTGAGCTTTGCTATCATCCAACACCTTGCTACTTCAACAAGATTCGATCATCATCATCTTGTAACTAAATACCTAACCTTTTACTCCTTGAAAGATGATGTTTGTGTAAAGCTTGGAGCTAGGGTTTCATGGTGATTTGAAGAAGTTTTGGAGCTAAAACAAGTAAGAATCTTAATGATCTTTATGGGTTATGTTAAATAGAAATGTTTAATGATAGTTAGGGATAGATTAAAAATGTTGATAGAGTGGAAAATGCTGAAACGTGGATGAGAAAATAGGTATATTCATGTCTTGTTTTTGTGTGTATCATGAGTTTTGATGTCAAAGAAAAGGCAAGTGTAGTGTCTTTAAAAGAGAAGGACTAGGATGATAGTTTAAAGACAATGTGATGATGAAAATTATGTTAATAAAGTATACTGAAACGCTAATGATGAATGTACATTTATTGATGTTCTGTTTTTGTATGATTGATGAACAATAATGTATGATCTATTTGATGGGTGTGTTTAAGTTAAAATGGAGGTGAAAAGGATGAGGAATTAAGCTAGGAATGATTAACTATGCATAAGGTGTTGAATGTAGTACGTAAAGAGTTAGAAATATGGAAAACATGGATGAGAATGGCTGGAAAAGTTTCATATAAGATAACCCACGATCATGGAAATGCTTCCACGATCATGGGAAATGAAGAAAAGGCTGGAAAGTTTTTGCTAGTATAACCCACGATTATAGGAAGTCATCCATGATCGTGGGAATGGCCTTTAACGTGAATTCTTCTTGTGTGATGTTTGAAACAACAAATATTAAAGTACTTTCTTACGATGCATTTAGGCTTGAATGAGGCTTGAAATGAACCTAGTTTGATGCTTGATTAGGTGATTAAATGTTTAATAGGTTTAGGGCGATAATTAAGGTTATAAATAAGTAATAGATTGATGATATAAATGTAACAAGTATGGAAATTTAGAGATGTTATAGGAATAAAAGTGATCTTATGAACGTTAATGTGATTCAACGGAGATGAATGATGTGTATTAAGTAAAGATAAAAGAAAATTTGGATATTATGTGATCATAATGCTACAATAACATTGGTGAATGATTGATTGATGAATTTAGAATAATCAAGTTAACTAGGGTAGTAAATTTACTTTTAAATAAGACATATATGAGTTTTTAGATAAGAATGATTAAGATTCGAAATTGAGGATATATAACTGGGAATGTCATTGAGCATACATTATACATAACACATATACATATGTGCATGACTAAATACGTATGTAATTGAGAAAATTTGTTGTGCGTAAATTTGTGCTTTTATTGCATGGTATAGAAGTACAAATAGAATGACCGCATCCAGACATTATCAGGATATCATGGCAATAGCTATCTAGAGCATACTGTAAGTAACCTAGATGTTCTCACTAATATTGTTTGTATTTGATAACTTTTCAATTATTGAACTGCTATTTATGTGAATGTGTAAAATTTCAGACATTGATGGTCTGAGATGTTTGATATTTGAAATCATATTGGAAGTGCTTCATTGAATGTGAATCTGAAAGAAATAAGTGTTCTCAATAATTATGTTAAATGCCGAACTTATATCCGAGGAAAATATGAAAGTGCATATAGAAACTGAATAAAAGTGACTGATTGCATATATGTGATTTTGTTGCATTTCATTACATGATATGCATGATCAGATAAAGGTAGCTATGACTGGAGTAGCCAGCAGAAAAGAGCTTAAAGCTTAGAATGTGTATAAGAGCCACAGGCTGAATATGTAAAATGAGCCCGGTATCCCTAATGGATACGAGACAGTTCAGTCACAACAAAATAACAACTGAAAGTGAGTCATATGTGCATTGCATATACATTTTGATAATTATGTTTTAAATGACTAAAATGGTTTATTTGAACTATTCTAAATAAGAAATGTGAAATAAGTGAAGAAAATTGTATTTGATGGGCCAAATTCTCGGTTTATTACAAGAATTATTCTCAATCCCTGATATTTGACAAAAAAAATGAGGATGTTTAGATATAGGACAACCCGCCAAGACTGATGGCAGGATTGGGTACGTGGCAAACACCCCGCTGTGGCATTTGGCGGGGTGCAATACGTGTTCACGAACTCACCCCGCCATGCAGGATGGCGGGGTGACATGCACCAACCCACCATTGGGAATGGCGGGTTGCTGAAAAAGCCTGCTCAACCCGCCATTCCCAATGACGGGATGGTCAGGCTTTTTCAGACAAAACACACCAACCTGCCATTAGGAATGGCAAGATGGTTAGGCTTTTTCACAGAACATTTGCAGAGAGCAAGCAATAATGCTGGCTCTTTGCCTATTAATACTGAATGGCGAGATGAAGCCCGCCATTCGGTATATCATTTTACTGCGCGATGCTCTCCTCAGTCCTTCTTCTTCACAGCTTCTCTCTGATTCATTGTTCCTTGCAGCATCCATATATTGTGGTTCATCCTCTCTTGTCTTCCACAGGTTTTGAATAACATAATATGTAATTTTTATAATATGTAATATTAATTTATTGTAGATATGTTAATTTTTATATTAGATATTTGTGATGTTAATTTTAAGATTATTTTGCATATGATGTTTTATATATTTTTGTTAAAATTTTGTTATGTTAGTGAATTGTGAATTTTTATCAACTTATAATTTTTTTGTAAATATGATAAAAATTATAAAAAAATCATAGAATGATAAAAAATTAATATGAATTTATATATTGATCCCAAAAGTTATTATAAATTATATATTTACCCAAAAACTATTAGAAATTATAGATTGACCTGAAAATTGTTAGAAATTATAGATTGACCTAAAAAATTATTAGAAATCATAGATTGACCCAAAAATGTTTAGAAATTATGGAATGACCCATAAACTTATAGAAATTATGAATTGATCCTAAAAGTTATTAAAAAATATAGATTGACCCCAAAAATATTAGAAATTATAGATTGACCCGAAAATTGTTAAAATTTATCGATTGATCCCAAAAGGTTATTAGAAATCATAGGTTGACCCCAAAAAATTTATGAAATTATGGAATGATCATAAACTTTAGAAATTATGAATTGACTCTAAAAGTTATTTGAAATTATAAACTGACCCCAAAACAAAATTGGAAATTATATATTGACCCAAAAAACTATTAGAAAATGTAGACTGACCCAAAAATGTTAGAAATTATGGAATAATAATAATTTATATTAACAAGAATTATAAATATAATTAACAAAATTAATAGTCATAAGAGTCATAATTAGTACAAAATTATTAATAATAATAAGGAATTTAATATTGATAATAATTAATATAATTAAGGAATTGAATAATAATAATTAATATAATTAATAATAATAAGAATAATAAGCAGAAGATTAAAATAATAATAATAATAATGATCATAATAATAATAATAATAATAATAATAAAGTAATTTAATATTAATAATTAATAAAATTAAAAATGATTAGAATAATAATAAGTAGAAAATTAATTATAAAAATAATTAATTTTTATAAGAATAATAAATTATATAATAATAAGAACAAAATTAATAATAGTATGGGCTTTTTAAATAATAATAACAATAAAAATTATTATTAATATTATAATAAGCATAATAAATTTAATAATTATTAATATATTGTTAATAATAGAAATAAACATTAATAAAATTAATAATATATATAGATTATCCGGACAACTGCCGTATGAATCAAAAAAATATTTATTTAATCACTTAATGCATATATATTGTAAACTTATTACTTATATTAATTTATTACTCATACTTATTGTTTATATTCAACCA
>JANIIA010000009.1:3061639-3081920 GCA_027478495.1 Erythroxylum alaternifolium | reverse complement strand
TGATAATGGACTATTTTGCAAATTTTAAAAAATTTCAGGGACTATTTTATAAATTTAAAAAATTATCCGAAACGGTATCCGATATTGACCGATACCGGTACAGTACCGTACTAATGCCTAATCCGATATCAAGTCCGGTACGGTATTCATAACATTGCTATTGACCTTAAGTGTGCCAACTAAAAAGCATCCAGGCAAAGCAAACACAATAGAGATGTGTAATCTTCTAGGTAGAAATCAGAAGATAAAATCTCTCCCATCACTTTTGTCATTCTCATTCCAAGATTTTTGAAAGCATAAAATTTTATGTAAAATAATAAACCTTTAACGTTTTCAAATTTTCGAGAAGTTGGGATTTTGATGTGACAGTTTTTGTTTTTGAAGCGTGTTTGGCTTTGGAGATTTGGGATCTGGTGGCGAGTGGCGACGCTGGTTGTTAATGAAATTGCGAGTCGTTCCTCTCACACTTGGTCTGATTTTCTTTGTTCAAAAACTAAACATGCTTCGGATCTTGTTGGAGTCTCTGAGTTGCTTCCAATTTACAAGTATTTTCTTTCTCCATCAGAGACTCCCTATTTCGAGTGCCACAGTGAATGCGAGAAGGAAAGGGAGTCAAGCCTTGTCAGCTACGGAAATAGCTACATGAGACCCTCGGACAAGAAATCCCATGTAGCTAAGTAGGTTTCGATTTTGCTTATGATTGCTCATGATGAGTTCTCAATGTCTGCGTTCTGATTGCATTATTTGATGGCATCCTTATCGTTGCTGAAATATTATTATCTTCAATTATCGAACTAAATGGTAAATTAAATAGGCGAACAAATTTATTACGTACTTGCGAAAATGGTTGAAGAAGTGTGAGAATTGTCCTGCTTCTTCGACAGTGTCGGGTACCTAAACTTGAAGATGTCGTCAAGTGTGTAGGATATGAAATAGCAAATTCATATTGGGAACACCGATTTTTCCTGTCCCAAAATTCACAAGCTTTTAAGGAGCATTTGCCAGCAATCTTATCCTGTATAAATACAGTACCACGCCTATGCTAGGATTATGCTATGGTAAGGTAAAACGAAGAAAAGAAAAATATCACAAGACCTCCATATATACTGATGCGGGAAGAAAATAAAGATGTTACACGTTCAAATCCTAACCTTTTTAATCTCCCTAAAAACCTTTAGTAAGTGCAAAAACCCGGCCTTTCAATGGCAATGGCAACTTGGATACAGCTTCTTGGATTTCCTGATAAAACACAAGTCCAAGTTAGTAATTGGATACGCTATAAATTGCACAACGCTATAGGACGAATCCTACACACAATGACATTCTCTAGAACAGCCGATTGCTTATGCAATTAGTTTATTATCTCAAGTAGTTTGCATAGAAACTCAAGCCTAATAAGGTGATTCTGACTGCTTTATCCTTTTCCTCTTCACACAGCACCCTAGTTAATTTTACGTGCTTTCATTTATCTAAAATTATTCCCATTTCACTTGCAGATGAATCATCAGAAACATACCTCTACAGTATAACGAGCTGAAAAATGAATCAGAAGGATTGCTTTATTCTCAAACTTGTCTGCATACTGAATTATCTGATACATCCACATTTCAGAAATCTCTTCAGCGCATGAATGTCAACCTACGTATACAACAAAAGTAAACATCATAGAAAGCCATAGGCAAACCTCGGATAAATGGGTGTGCCCATAATCTCGTGCATGGTCCACTGCAACTAAGTCGTCAACAAAGGTGCTCTGCATGATGAAGGGACAATCAATGAGATCTTAAGCATCCGTGAATATAAATGCCCGTGCCTGGACTGAACGCTTAACTACTCAAAGTTCAAACCTTTCCGAATTCAGTATAATGATTCCTTTTTGTTAGAGTTGAATGCTTGCTGTAAGAATGATCAACATGTTTGTTCCAATTATCTTCCTAAGTCCTTTTCCCTATTTCTTCTCAAATGATTGCTTCAGCAATACATGAAAACTATCATGTAGGGTTTAATTATGACTTGCAAACCTACCATCTCTACACTTATTGTCTGCCATTACAAACACACTGAAAATCAAATCCTATTTGCTTGCAAATTGCAGTTTCTAAGAAATAACTCAAATCTGATTCATTTCAAGAAACAGCAAAGAAAACCAATGCAAATGTTGATCCTGGCACTTTTATCAAAGAAACAATGAAAGCAAAAGATATCAAAAGCTTAACCTATCAGGATTTCAATAGTAGCTCTCTGTGCTCTGTAAATTCTTTCCTGTTTTTCTTTCCTTTGTTCAAACATTCTCGTCTTTTTATTGCCAAAGTTAATATCAGCTGGCTTGAATAGAGAAGCAAGTACTTGACACAAAAGAAAGGAGCAAAAATTCTAACAGATCAAATACACAAATTGATATCAGCCAATAACCTATTTGAATCTTAAGGATGAAGAGAACAAGGTGAAGAAATAAGCAAGAAGTTGCACCTCCATAACAAGAATCCTTGATCTCAGTATATCAATATTGCTCTCATCCACTATGAAATCAGACATCGTGTCACCAGTGAAGGCAATTTCAGGCGCAGTTATAGTATTGGTGATCTGTCAACAATAATTGTGATGCATAGTTTTACAAAATTCAATTAATATGGAACGCAAAGTGTGAAGTGTTCTTAAAGCTTTACTTCAAAAGAAATGAGATGTTTCATGACAAATATTTTTTTCTCAAATCCACTAAGGTAATCTCACCATCCTATTGTTTTCAAAATAATTGCTTCCATGTCACTATAGAGACCTATAACCCCACTCCCTCCACCACTTACCCTGAAAGTGTTACATTAGATTGGTTGCGAAACTAATGTAACTTGTACAAAGTAAAAATATGTCACATAGAGGTAAAAGATTCCTAAAGGACAAGAAAAAGAAGCCCTCTATCTTTAGAAATCACACAATGTGCAAAAAGCCTTCACCAGAAATGAAGTGCAAATAGTTTTGTCAGAAAAACAAATACTTTCGAGACCCTTTAATATACAATCCTCTCATTTGAAGGGGAGAAGAACTCAAGAAAACAGAAAAAAATGTCATCAAGAAATACAGGAAAGAAAAGCAATTCTCAGGTCGCAAGCAAAGAAAAGAGAAAAGAAAGATAAACTGCTCCAAATGTCCATAAAGACAGACCTCCACACCTGATAACTTCAAGTTCTTAATCTCATTGCCAGGAAGGCCATGATATTCCTGCTTAAGTTTCTGTTTTATGGAGTAAACAACATATCCCTATAGTAGCAATTAGAATGTCAGTCAAAAACCTGACAAAGTCAAAGCATATTTTAAGGAACATGATTTTTCATAAATTAAAAAAAAAATTTTGAAACCAAATGGCTGTACCTGGCTTTGTATGGCATGGTATGTCCTGAATGCTCTCACTTTAAGGTCTTTTCTGAGGTAGAACTCCTCACCTAACAGAAAAGAGAGAGCTGCATGATGCTAAGAAGTAAAAGTTGATTTGAAGGATATTATTTGGGACAAAGTATGACTAAAAGGTGCTTCGAAGGATATTATTTGGGACAAATTATGGGTAAAAGTTGCTTCGAAGGATATTATTTGGGACGATGTATGTCCCCCCAATATGAACACAAGACATTACCAACATCCAGACCAACCAGATTATTGTTAAGCTCTGAGCCATCCAATTTTCTATGCACCTCAAAGAGTTGCTCGACAGTTTCTTTGATAGAAGTTGGAACAATAATTGTTGGTGGCTTCATACGGTATAAGCCACGTGTCGCAACATACATGGGAAGTCCTCCCTGAAAATCATACAGCTTTTTCCTTTATACAGCAATACTGGCATCAATAAACAGAATAACAATAACAGACGATTATGCAACCACCAAAACATACAGAAAAATAAAACATCATCATCAACACCCTGTTGAAGTTCCGCTAAGGCTCTGCAAAGAAAGATACTTGAGTAGGAACCTCGTGAATCGGAATAATACAGCAAACAATGGACTTCCTCAGTGTCCAACATGACTGTCTTAAGCACTTGTATCAGAGTAACACATGCATATCTGGAACTAAAGTGAAGGTTCTTTAGAAAGTTACTTCACCTTAGAGAGTATAAGCTCAAGAGAAAGTAGAAGGAAACAAGGGTGCAGTTTTCCGAGCACTTTGTTAACAACCGATACATTTTCAGAACCTTTTATTTCAATCTATAATCATCGATTAGTTCATTATAAAAGTCTAATGAACGCATCGAAAGCACTTCGCTTTTTGTAAAATCCACTGAATTTATAAGAAATCAGGATTAAAGTTCAATGAACTGTAAAACGATCCTCCGAGGCAAATCTCTGTTAAAAATTCCCATATTTCCCAAGTAATATTGCTCCAATAAAACCACAATCTCACCGATTTATACCAAAAACAATAAAGGATATAAAGCTCAAGTCTTGTGCATAGCTAATTAATTGAAGTAACAAGAAGTTAGAAGAACGAATCAGAGAGAAACAAAGCTAGGCAAAGGAAAGGAAAGAGTAACTGACAATGTGATCCATATGAGCATGTGAGATGAAGACGAAGTCTTGAGATATAGCGCGTTGTGGGCATCGACCAATATCGAAAGCCAAGTTGAGAGACGGGAAAATGATGCAAGTTTCGTGCCCTCCTATCGACAATCCCTCTACAGGGTATCCCTCAATTGTCAAAATCTCCTTCTCTTCTCTTTTCGCTGTCGCTTCCATTGAAACTAAGCGCAACTACGGATGAGGAACGGTCCAAGATGAGGCCTCTGGTTTGAAAAGTTCGAATTTGTTACTCATACAAGTCCTTGTTAACTTCATCGTTGATTGTTATGGAGGTGGCCAGGCCCATTACACATAAATTTTATTAAATTAAATATTAAAAATTAAAATATTTAAACTAATTAGCTACTATTAATTTCTGTATTTTTTTAGTTCCTTCTTTGTATAAAAAGATGAGAAATATAGTACGTGGAGTTCCAAAACCTTTACGCATAAAGAAGCAAGCAACAAGTATGGAAGGTCAAAATGTGGATGTTGGCCATATAAAGAATCAAATATGAAATCTAATCTCATGGGGTGGAGGTGCAGCTGCAATGTTATGAATACTGTATTGAATTTGGTATCAGATTATATTCTAGTACGGTACTATATAGGTACTAGTCAATACAAGATACCATTTTGGTTAATTTTTTAAATTTATAAAATAGTCCCTGATTTTTTTAAAAATTGCAAAATATTCCATTGTCATATTATACAGTTGTGTTGTATATTTATAACCTAGTCTCTAAAAATTAAAATAATAAATAATAATCACAATTAATACGAAATAACAATAATTTTCAGATATTTCACATATAAATAACAACTACAATTTATATAAAAAAGACAATCATTATTAAAAATATAAAATTAAGAACAATAAACAGTATTTAAAATATTACAATTTTAATTTTTACTATATAATAAATAATAATTACATCAAAATCTCTAATAAAAAGAATAATAAATATCCTTAACTCTTAAATTATTATAATATACAACAAGAGTTCGTAATAAGGAAACAACTAAGTAGAATTAAAACATAAAAAAAACATATATTATTTAATTTATTATCAATTAAATATATTATATATTTGGTTAATTAAAATTATTATTACTAAAATCATAAATATTTTAATTTAATTTATAAATTTAATTTAATAATTATTAATAAATATAATTAAATTTAAAATATTTTAAAAATATATTATATATTTCAAATAAAATTAGATTTAATAATTAAAAATATATAAAATAAATATTAGTTTATAAATAATAATTTTTAAAATATTTATTTTCAAAAATTAAATATTTTTATTAATACTTTATTAATAAATATGATATGATATAAAATATTTTATATTGTATTTAATGTATAATTATTATTAGTAATAAAATATTTATTTTATTTTTAAAATAAAACTTACAATAAAAGTTTAACTAACAAATTAAAAAATATTTGAAAAATGAAAAGGGGGGTGGAGTGAGAGGCAAGAGATGAGAAGAGGGAAAAATTTTTAAAATTTTTTGATTTTTTGAAAATTTTAAAATAAAAATTTAAAAATTTTACAATTTAGTCCCTATATTTTTTAAAATTTTCGGTACTGATCGGTATTTGGTACCTGCCGGTATCGACCAATACTAACTCATACCAACCGATATCTATACTCAATACTGAAACTAATATTTTGGTACCATTTTTCAACCGATACGGTACGATACTCGTACCAATAACCTTAACAGAATAGGGTATTCTATCGTGAGCTAGGTGCATATATATGTGTACTTTAAAAATCTATAAACATAAATAGGTTGGGCATTTATTACTCGTCAAAAATATGATTTTTATTTTATAAAAGGGTTGAAAAGTATAACAATTATACTATGCAATTTGTCTTCTAATTAGTAGAAAAGTTGTTTATAAATTTTAAATTTAGATCTATTTTTCAAATCAAGTTTGATATAAAAATTTAAAAAATCAACTTAAATTATCACTTCTTTTTAAATATAAAATATTAATATCTGTTGTTCATAATAAAATAAATCATTGTTTTATTCAAAAAAAGAGACAAAAATAATAAGATAAATTGGTTTAATAAAGAATTTTATTTGTATTATATATAGCGATAATAAAATTTATATTTATGGTCTTTCTATACTATTAAATAAATTATTCAATTTATAAAATTACATCACAATTCTATAAAAATTATGTTGGGTTGACTAATTCCAAATTTTTATAAAATTTATGAGTGTTTAGAATTTATAAATAGCAATGAGATCCAATTCATTTAATTTTTTAATAATTATATTATAAAATATTTTATCTAATTTACATTTAACTCTTTGAATTAAATAACAAGTTGGATATTTATAAATTCAAAATACTCACAAAATTTATAGAAATTTGGAATTAAATCACCAAAATAACTTTTATAGAATTATGATGTAAAGTCAAAAAAATCATCATAACTAAAGCATAAGATTTTCTGCTTTGTGGAAATTTAAGTAAAGCCATATTATACACGACCTTTCTTTTATACGTGAGATTTTTGTGATCAACTTGTAATTTTACAATCACAAATAACAACTTTACTAATTACTCCTAGATGTAATTTCTTCTAATTTACATTTAAATTAATGCATCTTACAATAGCCAATTAATCATGAAAGGATAGCCCATAAGGATGTATACGACAGCTGGAAGACTGTCGTTTTCTCCGACAGCTAGCGTCAACCTAAAGAAGTAGCCCGTAGATGAGGATTGTCGGACTGAGGGCAGGTCAACTGCCGTGCCATCCAAGGCCGGGCAATGAAGTCAACAACTGTAATGTCTGCGTCAACGCTGCCTCTGATCTTATTTTACTAAAATGTCCCTTCAGTACTGAGACTCATTGTTCTGCCGTTTTTTTTGTTGTTCTTGCCTCTTTCAACTTTTTAGTTTTTCCTCGAAGCTGCCTTTTAATAAAAAATAAATAAATTGATATGACTAGTTTAGAGTTTAGTACTTGTGTTCAATTTGTTAAACTCGAAAATAGAAGACCAAGAGGAATAAGAACAATAAAAAGGACGACTTCATAATTTAGAATTTTCAAAGGTTTCGTCTTTGTTGGAAATCGATGAGTTCGCGTTTTAGCAAATTTAATCACGAGGTTTTATTAGATGTAACTAAAAAGAGAATAAGCCTTTAGGTAAATGGTACAAGCATTTCAAGTAAAAATTTAAAGTTAGGGATTAATTAAACTTTTAGTTTTGGAAAAACACGCGAACTTTTTAGACGGGTCTTTGATGCTTGACCAATTTGATTCCAATTTAGGCCCCACGGACTTGGGTCACAGAGTGAGTAGTTGGCTGTCGGCGACTCAGATAAGTTAAGCACTTGCCTTCCTCGCAATTTACCTCGCACCCCCAATTTTCTTTCCAAAGGACCAATTTCTGCACTAGAGAGAGAGACAAAATTTGCGACAATGTCTACGTGAAAGTGTGACCTCTTGTATAATTTTATTTATCTTAAATTATTTAATATATATATCTAAAGAGTAAAGATTATATCTTAACTTATTTCTCCTAAATCTTTTAGCATTTTCTTTTTATATGTAAATCTAAACTTTTAAATATATAATTCTTACTTCTTAGGATTTAGCCTAAGCTTTTTTCCTAGTTATTATTATTATTATTATTGCATTATTTATTTTTATCGTATTATGTACTTTATTACTTATTTCATATTGTATTTATTAAGTATTTATTTATATATTTATTATATAAATAAATACTTTCTTAGACCCTGGGTTCAAACTTTCTTAGACTGCATGCTAAAACTTTCTTAGACCCTGGGTTCAATAGAATTTTTAATTAGTTGTTGTAATTATTGTTGTGGTATTTAAAGATTAGAACTACAAATATCTTTTTTATTGAACTGTAATAAGATTATTTTAATTTTATATTAAAGTAAAATATATATATGTGTTGAAATTTTCAAATTTAAGCGTCAGGTTGATAAATAAAATTTAAATTTAAAGAATGGTATTTTTATTTAAAGAAATATGAATTGAAAATAAATAGTGAATATTATATATTTATTATACGGATTAATTTTATCAATTTATTATATGAATTTTATTTTCTTTTTTTGTGAATCGAAAAAATCGTAATCGTTATCTTTTAGATACACAGTAGATAAATCTCTGAATTGATACAATAGTTTACGAATCACATTAACGAGTACTTCATACGAGGTAAGTCATGTACGACAGACTTAATAAAAAAAGTATAGGTAAAAAAATTCGAACACAGGACTTTTTAGTTCCATACCTTTTGTCCCACAACTTGACCGCTCTTGAAAGCTAGCTAGCTTTCTAATCAAATGTAATTGTATCGAAATAAGTTTCCATTATTTCTATCCCAATTTGTTAGATAATACGCAAATTCGAACTCCAGCCACGTAGAGACAGAGATAAGATGTGTATGTAACAATTTTAGTAGATAATGTAAAATAAAAAAATGATGGGGGTTCTTCTCATGGTCAAAAATACCAAACCTAATGGTTGTTGAGGCTTCCAAGTATCAACATGCGAGATAAATTAACAGACACTTGTCAATGTGATAATATATTATAACTTCAGTTATATCTAATATAATATATCAACGCCCACATCCCAATTTTCTTTATTTTACACGAAAGCCTCTTGTTTTATTCAATTATTTAGGTCAATTTTATAAATATTTTAATATATCCAACTAGTCAACAATACCACTTTCATCCGGCGGCTGCGAATTCTTCGTTATAATAATAATAATAATAATAACATTTCTAAAATACCAAAATTCTTTAGATGAATTAAATATATTATCTTTATAATTGGAAATTAGCTCAAAGTCAACTTACTGATATTTAAATTTAATTACTTTACAAAAAAATTAAAAGATTGTTCACATTGGATCAATTAAAAGGATTCACATTGGCAGAGTGGTGGCTAAGTAAAAACTGTTTTATTTGAGTCCATATCGCCTCCCAAGAGGTCACGGTCTTCTTTAATATACCAAAGGTTCCATTCCCAGCATTAACATTTGTAACAGTGGTTGGTGGAATAACAACAATGTAAGAGGTATAATTTTTTGGGTGCGATTATATCAGTACTAATGCATCGGATATTTTCAGATTTTGAAATTAAATGTGATTGACTAAGAGTAGTACTGAAATAAATTAAATGTGATTGACTAAGAGTAGTACTGAAATGAGTGATCTCTTAAAAAGTCCCCGTGTTGTGCACCCCTTGTTCATATCTTTTATTACTAAAAAAGAAATATATTTTTTGTAATGTGACTTACTTAATTTTAAATTTTAAAAAATATTTGAAAATTTTTACTAAATAATATTGCTGTTGTTCTTCTTATTTACGTATAAAAAATAAGAATCGCAGATTCTTAGAAAAAAAAATAAAAAGTAGATCCGTTTTGCAGCGTAACCCAATGCCCACATGGAGTCTGGAACCATGTGGGAAAATAATTGAATGCAGTTACCGAAGCTGTGAGCGAATCTTTGTTGAGTATTGACCGAAGAAAACATTTCTCTGTAACCGTGTAAGTGACGCCACTCCCGCGACGTGACCAGTAAAGTAGTTCAATAAATACAGCACGGAACAAGAAGACGAAAAGGGCAAGCAGCAAGAAGCAGCCAAATTCACAGTTGCAGAATACTAAATAAAACACTGCAAAGAAAAGAAAACCCAGTTGGCGCTTTTTCATGGAAGCTTACTTTCTTTGACCGTCCACAAGTCTCTCTCTCTCTCTCTAGTCTCTCTGCATATATGTATGTACATACGTAAAGCTTATATAAGGCTTCCCATCCCAAAGGGTATTCAAAGTATCGATCTTTGAATCCATCAAACAGCTCGTGGCTAGACTTTGAACCTCAAAAGGAAAGGGGAAATAATCGTTGAATCATAGATACGCCATCAAGATTAATTTTCCATTCAAAGCCATCCGTACAAGTGGACTTTTTGGTACCAGACTTCCACGACTGCTCCTTACACTCTTCTGTACTAGGACACGTATTTGAAAGTTATTAAGTGGGACCGCTTTTCTTTGTTGAGTCTTGGGTGGGGGTGTATATAAGGAGAGAGCAGTAAAGGGTCAGGAGCATAGCATCCATAAACTTAAAGAGAGAGGGAGTTTGGTTTCTTAACTAGAGCTTAGAAACAGTTTTGTTTCGGGGATATCTTGGAATTGGAAGTTGGGACCTCTGCCTTTGGAACACAAGGTAAAGACATGGAGTAGGAGAAAATAAGCAATCTTTCGTGTATGCTGTAGTTAGGGAGTGGTTCTTTTAGTTTGGTTATGGACCAAGGGTCTTGATTGCTCATGGTGTCCTTCCATTTCCATACATGCTTTTCATGATACCCAAAGTTTCTCTTGTTTTGATTCTATTACCAGTTTTGCATGTTTAATTGTGCTTTATTTGGGTAGTTGCTTGAATCAGGATGAGGTTTTGGATTGGGGCAAAGGGTATCGATTAGTTGTGTGGATAATTTCCAAACTCTGAATCATCTATTCAGCAATTTAGTTGAGTTTCATGGATTGACTTGATTGTTTGTTTTAACCATCTGTGAACAGGTGCAAGTTTGTCTTCTGAATCGAAGTTTTTTGGTGGCTGAGTATCTATGGGGTTATCCCTTTCCTTACTGTATTCAGCCTGGAGTGAAATCGTAAGACACAGCTTATTCAGTTTGGCGTTCAATATCAGTTTCCGTACCAAAAATGGTGGTGTGCCCTTGAGAATAAATAGCTTTAAGAAAACAGATACAGAATCCATGACCAAGTCCTTTGGTTCTGCGGCTGGACCCCGTAAAAACACGATAAACCTGAAGAATTGCAAACCTGAGAATGTAGTGCTGGAAAGGTGTTTGTCCTTCACAGATCTTGTACAAGTCAAAGGGAACTCAGGTTCAGAAAGTCTCGGCCACAAAGATGGACAAAAGCAAAAACCAGCACTTTCCCTTCCTGAACCGGCAATTATGTTTTCTCCAAGGCCAGTTAGTGAGCTTGATGCTGCAGCAATCAAACTTCAGAAGGTTTATAAGAGCTACCGGACAAGAAGAAACCTTGCAGATTGTGCAGTAGTAGTGGAGGAATTATGGTGAGTACTTCCGCCATCTGCAGAATTTGGAAGTTTCTAAAAGCTTCAATCTTGAAGTTCTTGTTTTATGGATTGTGTTGATTGATAATTCTGAATGTTGCAGGTGGAAGGCATTAGATTTTGCAGCTCTCAAACGAAGTTCTGTATCATTCTTCAATGTCGAGAAGCCGGAGACGGCTATTTCAAAGTGGGCAAGGGCTAGGACAAGGGCAGCCAAGGTGACCTTTGCATACCAATCTTTTTATTTCTTTTAAGATAATGAATGTAATCTGTTTCTATATCTCAGTGAACATTACAAGGATATTAACACTAGTACTTCCTAATTGCAGGTGGGAAAAGGTTTATCCAAGGATGAGAAGGCTCAGAAACTAGCCTTACAACACTGGCTTGAAGCTGTAAGTTTTTTAGTGATGATCATTTTGTTATCTATTGATTATGTGCACTCAATGGCATAACAGTGGGAACAATCAGTATAATCATGGTTTCTAACTTGCTTTCTGTTTCATGCAGATCGATCCACGCCATCGGTACGGCCACAATTTACATATGTACTACGATGTCTGGTTTGCTAGTCAGAGCTCTCAACCTTTTTTCTACTGGTAAGAACTTCCCCATACGGTTGCCTTGTCGATTATGATCGTTTCAATATCAGAATTTAGGCAAATCATGCAATCTGAAATCTTTTAAGCACCACGGGACTGGTTTCCTACTTGACTGACTGGTGTTGTGCTAAATTTTAGGTTGGATGTTGGAGATGGTAAGGAAGTAAATCTAGAGAAGTGTCCAAGGACTGTGCTGCAAAAGCAGTGCATCGAATATCTTGGACCGGTAAGTTTGTTCTGTAGTTTCATTTATATGCAACAACTTGCCAATTCAATCCACATGAGACTAACTCAACTTGCTTCCTTATATTCCTTCCTGGCATTGCAGAAAGAAAGAGAAGCATATGAGGTGATAGTTCAAGATGGGAAGCTTGTATATAGGGAAAGTGGAGATCTAGTGGATACAAAAGAGGGGTCCAAGTGGATCTTTGTACTAAGCACTGGGAGGGCTCTGTATGTAGGGTCGAAAAGGAAGGGGAAGTTTCAACATTCAAGCTTTCTATCAGGTGGTGCCACCACCGCAGCCGGGAGATTAGTCGCCCATAACGGAATCCTCGAGGTATACACCAATTTCTTACCTGGACAGATCCAAGTAAACATCAGGAATCACCGTACTTCATGGGCTAGCTATAATTGACACAATTTCATCTCTGTTGTTTCAGGCTATATGGCCATACAGCGGTCACTACCACCCAACAGAAGAAAATTTCAGGGAATTCATCAGCTTTCTCGAAGATAATCGCGTAGATCTCTCCAGTGTCAAGGTCTACATTCACACTAACTTGAACTTGTTTTTGGAGCGTATCTCAATCTGCCTGTATTACAGACACTACTTTGCATAGTAACAAACAGCTTATTGACTGATGATTTTGATCTTTTTTTTAACAGAGGTTTGCAGTTGATGATGACAATTCCTACTCATTCGTCAAGCCCACAGAAGAAGAACAAAATCCAGGGTCACAGGAACTTCCTTCTCAGAATTCACAATCACGCACAGCAGAGAAAACAACTACAGATGACAGCAGCAAGAACACGATCACAGCTGTTAGCCAAGAAGCAAAGGTTGACACCATGGAGGCAGGAGGAGCGTTTGACCTGTCCAAACGCTTGCCATGCAACTGGTCCAATGGTACAGGACCTCGCATTGGGTGCGTCCGTGACTACCCTCCAGAGCTTCAATCCAGAGCTTTGGAACAGGTCAACTTATCACCCAGAGTGGCTCCTGGAACTCTTTGCAAATATGGTCCGATACCTTCTCCTCGTCCAAGCCCCAAACTCAGGGTCTCTCCAAGGCTTGCATATATGGGGCTGCCCAGCCCCAGGACCCCAATTCCTGTGAAGTAAGCTTAATTGCTGGAACCTGGTGCACAAACTCACGGTGCCGACCAAACAAGGAGATGAAGATGGGACTAACCAGATTTTTGTTTTCATTTTTATTGCTTCAATTTTTTGATTTCAGAAACATAATCGATCCAATTCTTTGTTTTTTAATTATCACTTTAGGCCCCCTGTAACAGTATTTTTTACGTGTATACAAAAAGAAGCCAACAATCGTTGATTATTTAGAATTAAAGATTTATATTTTTCCTCTATCTCCTTCTATGCTTTTGCTTTATAAAAAGTAAAAAAAATAAAATATTTAATTTCTAATTAATTTAATTAAAGATAAATAAAATAAATCTTAACTTAAATTACTTAATTATAAAAAATGATTTTATTTACATCGATTAATTATTAAAATAATATTAACCGAATTCGATCCATTGCACTTCAGTTCAGCCCACATGCCTCAAATTTTCCCGCCGCCGAATGACGAACACTTCCCGTAACCTCAGTTAATCGGGGTCCTGATTTTGTTCTCGCCCACCTTCCGCCGTCGTTGAAAACCATCGATTTCAGTTAGTTTCATCCTCCAGCATCCAAATCCCGTCAAGAGAACCTTGAAACATCTAGCTCCTCCAAAGAATAGCGTCTTTCCGAAGTTCATCCAGAGCGAGATAGCCCTGTTATCGCTCCGCTGGTTTATCATTTTTCGAGTTGTAGGTATTGTAATAATTCCTATTCAGTTTGTTTAACGTGGACAAGTTTTCCTCGGCGTCAAATTCATAATGGACAATCCGCCACCGCAAACGAAGAGTGCGAAACCTAATCCGCCGTCTCATCGGAGATATCACCTGAAGAGCCAAACCTACCTCACTCTCCTTCGAATTCTCTCCTACTGTTCCGACCATCCTCAACTCTGTCGACCGCATCAGGAATTGAGTCTAGGTATGTATATATCTCCCTTATTCACAGAGATGTTACTGTTTTGTTAACCAAGAATTGTGGAAAGTCACTTCCTCTGTATAATTAATTCGCGATATATTTATGTGAAGACAGTGGTGGCAATGAACAGCAGCAAGTTCCTGAAAAGGAGGAGTCCAGTTACCTCAGTTGTGATGGCATTGATGGAGAGAGTTCTATGGCTCAGAACAGTGTTCCTGTCGATGACAATAAAAGACCTGTGGGTTTTCAAGACAGGGGGTTCAGTGATACACAACTGGTGATTGATGAAATTGACAACTTAATGAAAAATGAAGAAGATGGGAATCAGTCTAAAGAAAAGCATACATGTGACGGTGATGATGCTGATGGGGATCCAAGACAACAAGTGTTGATTGATGAATTAGAGCATCTTATGAAAGGAAGTGGAGAACTTTTTCCTGACGACAATTGTCACTTGTCTAAAGCATTGGAGGAGAACCAGAATAGAAATGATGGAGGAATTGCATCTTTGGACAACCAAGAACAATGGCAAGGTGATTCTGGACTCTGGAATCAAAATGTCTCTGACATCTCTAACTCGTCTTTCGATAGGATTATGACTAGTGGAGGTCCAAAACCAAGTTATGCTAGCGGTAAGAGTTGCTTTTCTCAGACTAATGAATCTAGAGTTGTCAATGAAGTGCAGCAGGAAGACTTGGAATTGGAGAGACCAGTTTCTGCTTGTAGACCTATGGATTCTCCTAGTCATATGATTGAAGAAGGAGAGATAGAAAATATAGAAATTTCCGGGGAACCTGACATGGATAAAAGATCAGTTGGTGTAGTTTCTAAAGACGCCATGGTTTTAGCAACAAAGGAAGATGAGGGGGCTTTTAGTGTTGCTGCACAGAATCAGTCACCTTTTAGAAGAAAAGTTAAGGACTTCGAGTCGACTTACATTTCTGCGGAGTTAGCAAATAATGATGCTAGACAGCATAAGGCCAAAGAAAGCACTATTTCTGAGATAACATGTAAGCGGAAACTAGTTGTATACGAGGATCCTATGTTTGCTGAAGAGCTAGTTCAGGCTAAGAAACGTGAGACAGGTTGTGGATCGAAGGAACGCAAGAAAGTTTCTGAATCCAAGAAGAAATCTCATAAAGGAAAGGAACAAAATAAAGGTTGTATGGCCACGAAACAAAAAACTGGTACTAGTGTGAAGGATGTGGCATCTAACGATCTGGAATTAAATGGAGCAAAGGTAGATCAGGATACAACTGTAAGACAAGGAACTGCATCTAGCGAAAAGGTACAATGTTTCGTGATAGTTTTTCCAGACTTGATTTTATTATGATTACAATTTAAGTGCAGCTCGTGCTGACCAACAATGTTGGCTTTTAGTCTTGGGTTTTGCTTTAGAAATGGAACATCTTTCTATAGAAGTTTCTGCTTCTTTACTCACTGTAGAAAGGGGATGGCAGAGTTGCACAGCTGGTGTCCATGAATAATTGTACTGTTCTCAGTACTATTTATCAGGGTTTGGAATTCATTCATCAGTTTGCTTAAGGTGGATGTGCGACTGGAGTTACTTATTTATCTCTGAGACTTAGAGCGTCTTGAAATTTTGAGCGAATTAATCTGATCGCTAGTAAAACCAAGCAAGTTTGTGCGAACACTTTTATGTTCTCTTTCCCTCCCTCAAATATAGCTCATAATCTTATGGGTGTCGGTGTGCAGCGAGCTGTTGATGAGACCTTGAAACATAGATGACATAGAATATTTGAACTTATAACTTCTTAGAATGTTTTTGAAGAATTTCAACTATTGTTTGCTATGGTTTTCTGCCACAGGATGATGCCCCGTCTAATAAGAGAAAACGGAGTGCTCCTTCCGAACAGAGCAAAGCAAGGAAAAAGGTTTATGTTTGTTCATTTATTTTCTTTGGTTTTTGAATAGGCATTTTGCAGTATCACTGTTCTACAGTTCATAAACATGGGAACTCCTTTTGTGTCTCATCTTTACTATACTTCATCTTTCAACCAAGGATTTAATAGTATTGATCATTGCTTCTGATGTGTACAAAGTTGACTTATCAAATTGACATTTTTTCTGCAGGAAAAGAAACGAAAGAAGCGAGCGGAGGCCAATCGAAAACTTGGTATTAAAAGGCTGAAATTGCGTCCCGTGTTGAATAATCCAAAACCGGTACAATATTGCCGCCATTATATCTTAGGAAGATGTCAAAAGGTAAGTAATTACGTCTTATCTGTGCATTATAAGTAGCCTTATTTTTGTAATTTTGAAGTCGGAAATTGTTCATCCTGCATTAAAGCGTCCATATAGTTAACTAGCAGAATGTTCCGATGTTCTATTTTGCTGTGATTTACTTGATAAACTGCTATGCTGTTGCCCATGTGAAAATTGTTATCTGAAATTCTTGATCTTTATGATTTGGTGGTACTACTTTCTGGGCCATGTTTCTGTCTTTCATATTACATGCATATCCGATGGCCCTCCATTAATGAATTTTTAATATTTATCTCAAATTTGGGATGAATCAATTTAACTGTCAGAAGTTAAGCTAGCCCTTCCCAGCTGTTTCCCTGTCTTATTATCTATCATATACATCTGGAGACTCCCAAGTAGCTGATGTTGAACCTCATCTTTAGTTAAGAAGGGGCTTTTTTGGGGAAAAAACTTAAAAATTCATCAAATTTTCATAAGTTATTCAGTAAACTTAACTCTGATTTTGTTTAATTTCGTCTCTAACTTGTAATGTTGTAATAATAAATCCAAATAGTTCATCCTTGTGGTAAATTATGATCAAAATACATTGAAAAGGATGTCAGGTGTATGTGTAGGAACATATCCTAAACCGTGGTTGGGAACTAATTTTTGACCTTCCACAGATGCAATGCATGTTTAATTTGGATCTATTTGTTACTAAATTAAAAGTTAAGGTCAGATTGAAAAAAAATAAAGTTGAGGGCTTAATAGAATGCTCTTATAAAATTTACTTAGTTGAAATCCTTTTGCTCTTACAATGCAAAAAATGCATAAGTTGGAGTTTATGCCCTTATTTGATTTGTTAGGTAAGGTGGTCACTTTCTTTTTCTTTTTATGATTTTGATAGGGTGGACAGTGCAATTTTTCACATGACACGACGCCTGTGACGAAATCCAAGGTATAATGCTTCCTTTTCTTTTGTTAGACAAGACATAATCTGCTACATGTTGCCTTTCTATTTTCTAATTCTAGTTTGACTATCTTTCCTCAACTGTTCTTGAAATTTGTTGCTGCAGCCATGCTGTTATTTTGCACGCAATTCATGCATGAAAGGAGATGATTGCCCATTTGATCATCAACTCTCCAAGTATCCCTGTAGTGCTTTTGTGTCAAAAGGTCATTGCAGCAGGGGTGCAGGTTGTATGTTTTCACACAAGGTAACTTCTTTTCTTGAAAGAATATGTTCTTTATTCAGCCAATTTATAGATGCTATGTAGTACCAATGGTTGTTGAGTTCTTTATCTAATTATTGACTATTATCCTTTCAGATGCCTCCAAAAGAAGAGTTACAGTCTGCTTCAAATGTTGGCTCTACTGACCTTAGGCCTTTGCCATTGAGAGGCACTTCAAACTCAAAGACGCACCTTGATATTAGTGCCAATTCGGATCAGGTTCTCAAAGCCTTACCTCATTCTGGAGGAGTGACTTCTCATAAAAAGTCAGGACAGGGTGGGGAAAAGACTGTAGTAAATCTGCCTGCAGTTGCACCCAAAGGCATCAACTTTCTATCTACTGGGAGGTCATCAATTGCCGCCTCCAGTAATCAGAATTCAAATAGTTTATCTGACGGAAAAAATATGGGTGTTAAAGTTGGGAATCACGTAGATCAAAGCACACATGTTCTTAGTGTGGGTGATCAGAAAGAAAAAAGTGCATCAGGTTCAGTTCAAATATCGAGCCAGATTGCAGAAGGAACCCCTCCAGCTGTGGCAATCAGGGGGGTAAATTTTCTTTCGTTTGGCAAATCTCCGGTGGGGTATTCTTCTGTTGGAAAAATTTCTAGCTTGACTGCCAATCAGGGTGTTGATGCTCGCAAGTTATTAAACAGTTCTTCAATGCACAATCAACCTAGTTATTCTCAGAGTATGGGCAGCAGCATCCAGGCAAGCAAAGTGCCAGTAAAAAGTGTGTCAGATACCAAATCTCCATTGTCAGTGTTGCAGAAAACTGAACTTTCAGGGGCAATGTTTAAAGCGAGCACTGCATTACTTGGTGAATCTTCCACACATAGCTCTTCTAGATGTAATAAACAAACTAGCTCAGTTTCCAGCGTCTATGGATCCGTTCAAGAAAGTAGCGGCACATCTGATAAGCATCAAAGTGGAGCTGCAAAACCTGGACAGCTGCTGAGGTTGCCGCTTAGCTCTGATCAGGCTTCAGGTCGCATGCTGTACACAAGCACACCAAACTCAGCCCAAAAGGCTCTTTTCTCAACACTAGCATTTGCAAAAAGGATGGAGTCTGAATTGAAGATGAATAAGCCGAATGTTGATGATCTTGTTGACAACTCTGGGGTCAAGAAGGAAGTTGGTAGCAGTAGTTCTGGTGGTTCCCTGAATGGTTCAGCAATGGCTTCCAAGATCTTGGATTTCTTGTCTGGTTGACTAAACTTTCTACTTCTTTGTGTTCTAACAAGAACAGCAGCTAAACCAAAGATTTCTTTAATACAATATTGGTTTAATTTTTACAAAGTTTGATCAAATTGTTGTTTATTAATAAAAAATATTCCTTGTTCAACTTTAACTATTTCAGGTAGTAATATTTCTTTTCAAAGGTTTTAATTTAAATTTTGTAATTGTCGAGTAATATTATACTGCACGACAATTGGGCACTCTCAATAGTCGACACGTGACTCACGATGCCTCTTCCTTTTCAAACACAAACCAAATCATGTGAATTGCAATGACTTTCTTTTTAAGGGTGGAAACAATAACATGATGTCGTCTCGCTGATTCATGTAATAGAAGAGAAATTATATTTTAAATTTTCATTTTTAGCTAATTCTAAAATACTAATAAAAATATTAATTAATTTTTTTAACAATAAAAATAATATATTAGAACATACTTCCATGATGGATTCGTCTACTGTGAGTGTTCATGTCTATTTTTATTTTTGAGCATATCTCAATTCAATTGAGTAGATACAGAGTAAATTACCTTAAAATCCTTAGGCACTTTGTAAAGTACATAAATCAGTTTCTTAATTATATACCGCCAGGTGTCTCTACGTAACTTTTAAACATCAATTCATCTTTCCACTACATGTTTATCACACTCTCAAATGCCAGACGTTTCACGCCTCATCAGTGTCCTCTTTTGTCAACATTTGGAATAAACCAAAGAAAAAGCATAAAGATATAAATAAATAAAGGCAATATAAGTATATAATTATTATTTTTTATTTTTGAAGTGGAACAAAGAATGATTATACCATAGGAAAAGGAAGAATATACTCTTACTTTAAAACAGATCACAATTAAATATATTTTCATATAAAAGATACAAATATTAAACATTTAAAATTGGTGTAATCTATTTGTTTATTTTTTAATAATTAAAATTTTAAATTGATAAAATTTATTAATTAAATACTACTAATTGTGTTAATAATAATAACAAAAATTAAGGATGAGATATATCTAATGTTAAGAAAAAATATTTAAGATTTAGATGGTCAATGTGTAAAAG